>DF362329.1:19395-38475 GCA_000787875.1 Solanum virginianum
ATCAGAAATTTTTAAAATGGTGATGAGGGTCAGGTCCTCCTGGACTCACTCGCTGAGGCCAATCGCGAGTGCCATAATTCGCCTTCTCTCTTTCAAATTGTTCCTCGAATGCTTCCCTGGCAATCCTAATAGGCCTTATGGGGCGAGCCTCGAGCAATGCAGATGAAAACAAGAGCAAGAGAATGCAAGCTAAATACTTGACCCTAGACATTGTATATCTCATTCAAGACTGTGCAACTATATTCAACAGCTATAAGACTCTGAATGTTTCAGAACAGCTAGAGAGTCCCATTATATACATTTCTCGTTGTGACTACTCGTAATGTTGGACAATTTTTTAAACACTTGTAAACCTTTAGTTAGAGGAAACTGATTCAAGAACCACAAAGTTTTGTCTTTACTTAAATCCAAACAAATTTTCAGTATCCAGTAATGTTTAGGCATGATGTCTGCAGTGTCCATTTATGAATTTAAGTTAATTTCTCCTCAAGTTACACCTAGGAAAAAGTCAACCCTCTTTGTGTCAGCCTATGTTAAAATGTTTTAAATTTGCCTTTCTTGGGCATGCATAAAGATTTAGTGAGAACCACTTGTAGGAAATGACATGGATAGATTATGGAGGATGACTTTGATTTTTAAAAAAAAGTGAATATACAGCAGGGAATTCATCTAATTTGAATAGATGCTGATGGGGATAGAATTAATCTAATTGGCTGAACGGTTCATTATACGTCAACAGCAGATAGATATCTAATGGGTTAGCCATTTCTGATAAACATGAAACTCAGTTAGTGAGGCAAGCAGAAAAAAGAAGAGCTTTTCTAAATGCATAACCCAATAGGAACTAAGATGAAAACAGCAACTCAACATCAACAAAAAAGTTATGGAGTAGATAAAAAATTTCAAGATCTTTGTACCATATTATACGAATTAGGGATAATCTTACAACAACAACATACCCAATAAAATTCCACAATTGAGGTCTGGCGAGGATAGAGTGCACGTAACTTTACTACTTCCTACCTGGTGGAGGTAAGGAGATTGTTTTTGAAAGTCCCTTAGTTCAAGTGCAACAAATCCAGGTATACAGAAGAAGAAAACATGAAGAGAACACAACAATT
The DNA here is from genome assembly GCA_000787875.1 of Solanum virginianum. Taxonomy (NCBI): domain Eukaryota; kingdom Viridiplantae; phylum Streptophyta; class Magnoliopsida; order Solanales; family Solanaceae; genus Solanum; species Solanum virginianum. Next base: position 20,517 of record DF362329.1, read on the forward strand.
AATAAGAGAAGTAGTGCAAAGTCTACAAGAAAGGAATAAAGAACAACAAAATAGTGCAGTAACCGAAACACAATGAATAGATAATGATAGATATCAAAAGCAAGAATTACAAGAATCCAACTAGTACAACAAAGACATCAAAAAGCCTAAACCCTCGAAAAACAAGACATCACCCCACTACCTACAAATCTTCTACCTTAATGTGTGACGTCCATACCTTCCAATCTAAAGTCATGTCCTAGGTAATATGAAGTTGTGCCGGCATGCCGCCATGTCCCATATAAATTCGGATAATCTTCTTATCAAAATTTAAGAGACTGATGTTTCTACCATTTCATGTCCAGAGGATAAAAAAAGTCTAACTTCGATAGAGCACACTGATTAAAGAATGGCATGCCAACAGTTAAATGCAGCTAAAATTACTCCAGCAGCAGAGAAATAGCTGCCTTCTTCAACTAACATAGATTCAGCATAGCAGAGGAATATAAATGAAATAAGATTGCAGTCAGAATCTTTCACAATAATATTGTCAAAAAATTACTATGTGCACTAATTTATGGATTTCGTCAAAGTTAAACTTCAATAAAATAAGAAAGTAGATATATTCACATTCTTGATAGCCTGTTTCTCCTGCAAGAAACCTATAATCCCAAGTCAAAATAAAAATAATTTTCTAGATAATTAAGGTAAAAATGTACCCTTTGAGACATTGAATGAAAGCAAAAGCCAATCCTTATCATCTTTCAGTTCTGCTCAATATTTCAGTCACTTACATGTCTTCTTGTACAATAGGGTAGTCAATGTTCCTCGTCATGAAGACATGAACTTAGTCGAACATAGTATTAAATATTTATATCACGAGAGAGAACAAAACATGAAAAAGAATTGTCAATCACAAGAACTTTGCCTAATCCCATACTTCCTCTTCATGAAAAGCTGGGACTAGAGCTAAGAAGTCCTTATATGTACATGTATCCATGCTTGCCGTTACTAAAGCCATTAAAAGGTCACATAGGTAAATCCAAGATCTGAAGTCAAAAAGTTCAGAACGACGGTAGTCTTGTTATATTTATAAATTTTAAATGTTTTTTTTGCATATGCATATATACATAATTCGAGCTAAACCAATCGAGTGAAATCGGATCCAAAAAACTCGCCTTAAAAATTCACCTCAATATACAGAAAAGAACTATCAGCTCCATGATATGATGGATGCAGCCCTCGGGACCCCGGTTAACTTAAAAAACCAGCCACTGAAAATTATGTTTACCTAATCTATTAGTTCATTAGTTGCCTCTACTCTTTTGACCTAACAATGATAAACCAACTTTAGAATGCTTTACTGCAACCCCTGTTATAGTTATCTGACTGACATCAGACTCTAATAAAGTGAGAATTGACATATAATTCTCTCAACGACAAGCCTAGGGCCGACGTATTGTTCTCCACTTCCCTTAATTTTCTTCCCTTTTGACTGTTGTCCCTAACTTGAGTAATTACAAGATAGAGTTTTGTGTTATTAAGCAATGATCAGGGGAGGGCGATATCGCGTTTGGGGAGGCATATGAGTGAAGTTTCATTTTTCTTCTTCCAGCATCAGGAAAAAGAAGTCTATAGAGGAGCTATGGTTTCGTTTTTCAACTGTAAGAACTGACCAGCTATTTTTAATCAACTAATCAATTGGTTTCAATGTAATATTAGTCTCGGAAGTGTAAAATCCAAGACTAATAATTGATTTTCTTTAATCCTATCTACTCTTGTTTCCTTCATCTTTGCAAAGGGAAACCTCTTTCTCCTGCAACAAGACTTAGTATGGTACGACCCAACGTCATGACTTATTTGTTACCACCTATTACCTCTTATTTTTGTAATAAAATGTGCCACCTAGGGCTCCAGAATGTGACTAGTTGATCACTTGAAGGGAAAAGATACTAAGCAATCATATTGATAGTTTATAAAAATTTCTACAGATTGCTCTGATTCCACTTTTAAGTAATTTCATAACATGTAAGCCCTAGAAACACAGTTATCTCCTTACTCACTATGCATTATTGAAGTTCCACTTCCGGCTCATACTGTTACGAGTTACTTCAGATCTTGGACTATCGACCTATATCTGGATATGAATAACATAGGTAGTTATACAAAGAAATATCTCATTTGGAGCTGCTTTATAAGGTGCCCAAGAGGAAGCTGTAAAGAAGCACAAAAATTATGGTGTAAAGAGTATAACAAGAGGTTCAATATCTTCAGGTGCTCTCAGTATTAGCAAACTGCCAACATCTGTACATGGACAGATTATTAGAAGGCAAATTTATATGGGATACTTGAAATTTAGTAGAAGTTCGATTTCCCTTCAGCCAAAGATCTGCCTCTGAGAGTAACCACTAGTTTGTTAATAGCAAAAGTCTTCTTTTACGCTTGTGTAGTCAATGTTTCTTCACCGAGGAATGCAAGGAAAATAGATTCTCGGCAACTGCATTTGAACATGCAGCAGACTCTGCCTGAAACTACAAGGCGAACAGAAGGTCTTTACATAGTGAGAAATTTGCAACTACAGAACTGAAACCATGTCTGACAAACAAAGCAGTAAGGCGTTCGTTTAATATCTTTACCCAAGTCCTTTTCGTGGTGCGTACACACACATAGGAGAAAAGTGCCTCGATGTAGTCTTATAAGTGCCTCGATGTAGTCTTATTGTGATTCTATTTGGCGACTCCTTGTCATCAATCCAGCAGCAAATTTCTGAACCCTGTGCATGTTCTAGAGGTGAAGGCATACACAACTTATTTTAAAATAGAAAATTGAAAATCGTGAAAAGCAAATTGTGCGATAGTGGTTCAGTAATAAGGATATCCTCTCCTCATAAATGGGATGATTAAGAAGAAGCAGCTTATTGTTGTTCACAACAGCTTGAACTAATAGTTCTTTTGCCTCCTCGTGCTTTTTTCTCAGCATGTTGCATATCTGCAGACACAGTAAGCTATGATCAGCCAGTATGACAGTATCTCATTTCATACCTCAGGTCCTGGTCTCAACAAAGAGGAAACTGTTGTTAGTTAGAGAAATATGAGCAAAGTTGAAGACTGTAGAATTCTTGCACCCCTGTAATGTTTGAACTTTCAGTTATCTGCTTGAAAGCATTAAGAAAAGAGTAGGCTAGGAGCCCAGGACACTAATTGTTGCATCAAGTAATTGGTTTTGGGACGGCATTCTGATCCACTAATATGAAATATATATAAACCCACCAACAAAATCAGACATAACAAGGCAAAAATGTCTTGTAGTTCCTGTGTCTTTTTCTTAGTCAAATTTATGAATGTTTCTTGGACTACTGGGGTGCAGTGAAAAAGAGACCCTGTTTTCAAGCATACTAAAAGTTTTCACTGAGGTGGAACTCAGTAGCTAACAGTGATACAATGCTAAGGATATTAAGAAAACTTAAATCCTAAGACATAGACCTCAAAGAAACTACTGTAACAATTTCTAGGACCAACAAGGACATGTCTAAATTATCAACAGAAAACAAGCTGAGAGAGAATGCAGTTTTTCTTGTTCATGCAGCCAATATAAAATGGGAAGGTGGATCATGCACCTTTTTCTCAGAGAAGCATAAAATATGAAGTTTATGTTGTCTGATTATTTGTTTAGAGCACAAATATACTGGCTGAACAAGCATTTTAGCTTTTCCCAAAATTTGAGTGATTGCTTCATGAGTTTTAAAGAATATTTGAAAAGATACTTATACTACATCAGAAATCAGGAAACGAGGAAGAATGAAAAATAGCGGGAAGCACTCCTTACATCTTCAAGATCCTTTGACAAAGTCTGAGCCTTCTTTATGTTGTCATCATCTTCTATTGCAGAAGGGCTTCCTAATTCTTTGATGTTCATCCTCATAGGAACATCAGATAAAGAGATTTGGCAATTTTCATATTCACTGATCTTATTACCATTTCCAGAATGCTCATGGTCATTAACCTATCAATGAAGAATGATAAAGAAATAGAAAATGTTGACATGCTTCAAGATTCCAATGTAGTGAGACACGGGGAAACTATGTCAAACATCCATGCTTGTTCTTTTCTACCAATCACCTGTTTGTTGCATATACTTTCTGTACCTTGAAAGGATTCCCTGTAGAATTTGAGGAGTAATCATGCCTACATTCAACATTGATGAAAAAGTTGGAATCTAACTAATTTTATAGAAAAACCTGCTTCCATTGGGTGATGGTGAGAGACGTTTTGATGGAAGTAGGATCATCGCATCTGAATTTGTCTGCATCAAGTGCTATCAGAAATGTCAAAGATGTCCCAAAGTGGTTATATATGTAACTACTCAGAAAGTTATTCTTTTTGCAGGAGAAAAGGAAAACAGACCTCTGGTACTTTCCTCTTCATAGACAATTTTACAGGTATTTGCTTCAGCGTCTCTTTTGAATTGTCTTTGGCTTGTAAAATAGCTTTATAGTCACCATGCTGGTCCACACTTTTTGAGGACTTCAAATTCTTTTGCAACACTGTCTGAGGTGCATCAGGATTTGTGCCAAGTTTTCTGCATTTGGAGCATGTGATTGATAGACAGCTTGCTGAAAAATGAGAAGGTATGCATATTTGAAAGAAAAATTAGTATGGTACGCTGAAATTTTTAAGCTAGATGTCTCTAGAAGACTCTTGACAGCTTTAATTGGCAGTGTTTTGTCTCCTTCATTGACAGTGTTCTTTGCAGTTGGAATAGGAGCTGCGTTCCTTGGAATGGCAATGCTGCGTGTGGTGGATGCAGTTATCTGTTGAGTTTTGATAGGAGGATTTACCCCAGAGCTGAAGGAAAACATGCCAAAGATTTTTTGGTAAGAAAATATTTCTATTTTCATTGATCAAGAGAGAAATTTGACTGGAATCAAGCACAATATCAGAGTGTCCCATATATGGCTTAGAAACATGGTAATATCATTCATAACATGTAAGATGACTTCCTAAGCAACAGAGAATACCAAACAATATCTTGTATAACTAATAATTTTCGGTGAAAATTATTTACATATACAACAAGCCAATAGCTTAAGAAAATAAACTCAAATATATCAGATAAATATAATTTTTTTTTATTGCAGTCATCCAAACAGAAACAATAGCTGCCAAAGAAACTAAGATCAGCTAAAGTAGTCCCTGCATGATGAGAATAGTTTATGCATGTCAGACATTTTACAAAGTGAATTCAATGGCATATCTGGTTGGAAGCATCAATCAGAGGGGGAAAACCTGAAAGTAAGATCTTTACTGCTCGCTTTGCTTTTCTGGGGAGCACATATGCCAGTCAATGTCCTTATGTTTTTTGCACCATCCGACTCGGAGCCCTTGCTAAAGTATATTATGATGATGATGATGGATTATCAACAACAGCAGTTAGTATGTTTGCAGTTACCATGAAATTACTAAAGTAAAATGAAACTTGAAAATTAAGCATGATGCAAAAAGTCACCAAAAACTTACATAGTAGTCCCTAAAACTTGGCATCCCTCCTCACTTCCTGCCTGAAGAGGGTTAATCATTGGCAGAGATCTAGAGTCTGGGGCAAAACCAGCTTCACTTCCAACGTCATCATCTTTGTTATCTTGAGATCTGTATTAGATTGTATCATATAAACTGTCTACAAAGATTTGACTAGTTTATACCATCGGCTTACATTATTTCAGCTGGACGACTATGTGGTATGGGGCCAATTCTTTTGTCACGAAATGCAGGAACTTTTGTCTCAGTCAGTGATGTTGTCGTCTGTGTCTGTGCTGCAGATTTAATTGATGGCAAAAAAAACTTTGACCTGATGATGCCTGTCTCTCTTCTTTTCTCTGTCTTCAAATTTTCAGCTACTATTCTGCGAAAATTTCAGAGAAAGCAAGTGCACCACAGTATTATAAAATGCATGACGGTACTTATTTTACACCATTCTCTGGGGTAGCTAAGCTCTTCAGTTTCCAAGTTAGATATCATGGAAAGTAATGCTGAATGAATAAAAAGGAGATGGTCTACATTGACCTACTTGCTTAACGAGGATGCAGAAAGCTCTGAAGCTGGGTTCTGAATCTTATTACCAACTTTCATGTCTTGCATTTTGCCTTCTGTAGCATTTGACGTACAGTTGGAATGTGTCTCAGTCCTGTCCTTGTTGGTCTCTGGAACATGCTTATCATTGTCAAAGCTTCTCCTTTCACTAGCATTCTTCATTGAGGTTGCAATATCCTCCAAAGATGAACTTTCTAAAACTGACTTATCATAGTTTGTGTCAGAGTCCAAAAGCACTTTTTTATTAGAATCTGTTCCTACACCTAACAGACTAACATCTGCTGCCACAGAATTAACATGTTCCCGTAAACTTGAACAATTATTCCTCCTTGATTTACTCTGTGATTTCAAAGAAGTTCCCTCCTCTACTTGGCAGACTGTTTCTCGAATATTGGTGGATATTTTTTCTTGTAACGGGCTTTTTGCTTCTTCCAGTGAAATTTCATTGCTAGCAGATTGCAATTTTGAAGTTTCATTATTGCTCATAGTATGGTTTGAAGGTAAACTATGTTTTGTGGTGTCATGACTTTTATCTATGTCAATATGAGAATCACTCATTAAAGTCATCTCGGCCTCTGATGCAGTATGTTTCTGAACTTTCCCATCCTCTAATGAACCAATGTCTTCATTCAGATGACTTCCAGAGCCTTCACTACCATTTCTCTTAGAAGATGAAAATTCCTTTTCTTGATCATTCTTTGACTTTTCTCTACTCTCCTGGCTTGATCCAAAACTGAAACAATCTTTTTCTTGGAATGAACCAATGTCTTCATTCAGATGACTTCCAGAGCCTTCATTACCATTTCTCTTAGAAGATGAAAATTCCTTTTCTTGATCATTCTTTGACTTTTCTCTACTCTCCTGGCTTGATCCAAAACTGAAACAATCTTTTTCTTGATTGTTCTTTGCCTTTTCTTTACTCTCCTGGCTTGATCCAAAACTGAAACAATCTTTTTCTTGATTGTTCTTTGCCTTTTCTTTACTCTCCTGGCTTGATCCAAAACTGAAACAATCATTTTCTTTGTTGTTCTTTGCCTTTCCATTACTCTCCTGACTTGACCCAAACTTGAAATTATCCAACCTGAATCAAACACAGGAGGGGATACTCCACTTAGTTACATTTGAACAACTGGTCATGTTTTGATGAAATGAAGCATAATTCTCCCTTAAACAAATAAGGAGCAGAATATAAAGGATCACCAATAGGTAGTACATACTCAAAATCAAATGAAAAATTGAAGCCATCTCCTTTCTTTTTGTTGACAACAACATTGGATTCTTCTTTTGATGTCTCCTTTGATTTTTGATCCTTTTTAAATGGGGAAGATACATCAAAATCTGACATGTCTATGTTGAAGGACGACATCTTGCCAAAATCAGTATCAAGAGTAAAATCCATATCCCTGAAGAAAGTTCAATGTCAATATAAGTAATATATCATTTCTCCATTATTCTACATTCTTTAGCTTGTCCTGAATCAAGTCTGGAAAATTGTTTATCCCGAAATACTGCAGATTATAATATAGAACAACATTGTAAAAGAGAGGCAGATAGAGAGACTTGCAAGTTAATGACAGAAACCTTAGATCCAAGTACACAAAAAAAAAAAGGTTGATAGAAGAGATAAATGAAAATCATGAATGTGAGTATTTTGATACAGAAGCTTAGCAAAATAAATTAATTATGCAATCAGAAATAGCATCAAGGCAATGCAGGGTTTACTCTTTGTCAAAGTTGAATGTCTTTTTCTTGTTTTTGGATATAGGCCCAAAGTCGAAATCCATTGCATCATCTTCTCCCATAGACACTGATTTGAACGACTTAAGAAAGTCATTTCCAATATCCAGATCTGTCACAACATAACGTAAACAGTAATTATCCAAGAGACAAGGACAATAACAAATTACTAATGGTCCAGCAACTGCTCTATTCAAGATGCGTAAGGAATATGTGGATAAACAAAAACTTATTGATAACTATCTTTTACAGAAATAAACTTCAATGTAGCATTCCATTTTGAAGGATGTCATCCAATATCTGTTATTCCTGGCATTCTCGTTTTCAGAAAGCTATTTATCCGAAAGTCTCTTGTATACCAAGAACTAATGGATCAGCAATGTGAATCCCATCTAAATTGTCTCTTGTAATTTTGATAAAAACTGATTTGGTATTACATAACATTACCGTTATAGGATTACAGGAAGCTATCTGTTTAGTATGAATTTAATGTTGATCTGTTTAAGTTTTAACTTTTAAGTACACTTTAAATACACTTTTCAGTTTCTAATGGTACAAATAAGTTAGAGTCCTAGTAGGAACCCAAAACATATGGTAAATACCGAGTAATGAATTTTTATCTTTTGCTTTGACAGTTGAAGATGCTCCCTTTGGTGTTTCTGCCATCTGCACAGAAAGATTGGTTTTGTACTTAACTGCTGCAGTCTCTCAAAGGAATAGCGAGGACAGGTAAAGGAGAAGTAATAGAAAGAGAACATATCACCAGAACAACAAAAGTAGAAGCAAACCAACGGCTCTTAATCAGTACTCTGATAGTTTGAAATAAGATTATTTTTTGGTAATAAGCTGTTTGATATAAGACTGTTATCAAGTCATAAAATTTAAATGGATCTTTCAACACTTTTGGATGACAACATAACTGCAACATGGTATATGGAGTCGTAGCACCATCTCCTAGAAAGGATGACCATAACAAGCACTGAATTACTTTGCAAAGGAGCCACATGTACAGCAATATCTCTTGTAAAGCTTCTACACTTGTTACAGAAAAATATTGTACTGCCTAAACCAAAACAAGAACAATGAGAAAGAAGTAACATCAACAATAGGTCTTACTTGGTTCAAGAAGAACACAAAAAGGAGGAATAAAAAGGTATACATGAGTAAATCTACTAGCAAATTCATAGTATGTAAAACTTCATTAGGTTCACTCGGCCTGTCATAAAATATCTTAAATAATTGCTACAATTTGGAAGCAAGCTTTTCTAGGAAATAAGTTAAGGAGTCGAAGAAGCTTCTTGTAGAATGAGTCCATAAGCATATTTTCAATTCATAGGACAATTAAGTGATACTAAATCTGAACAGACAAGAAGCAAATATTCCATAAACTATTTGAAGGTGGAGGCCATTAACTTTATCAGTGGCAAAAGATAAAAAATGAGAACCACATATATATTTTCTCAGTCTTATATCTCTTTTTTCCAATCTCAGAGCTACTATTAGAGTTCTATTCAAGGATCAGAAATTAAGTTTCTATCCAATTAAGAAGGAGATTCTAAATGCTATTATTTTTCCAACAACTTTTACCTTTCTGAAGCTAGATAACATGATCAACTCGTGTGTGTAAAAGAAAATATTAAATAAATTGGAAAACAGAAGATAAATGCAATTTTAAAAACTTTTCAATTATACCTACTGGTCCATCGACAAGGCTACGGGAAAAGAAATTACTTTCTAACCAATATTGAAACATACATGCACTTCATCAGTGAAACAAATACTGGAGCATTGTGCAAACACTACACGTAACTATTTTACTCCCCAACGCTAATCTGTATAGTAACCTATAATTCAGATTCACCTCTCTCCTGAGATAACTATTCTAAAGCTTCATATTGTAGCATTAACATAAACAGATTGATGAACGGAAAATCAATTACCAACTAATATTGTCATAAATTTAAGGAATCGTAGATGATGCCACTAAAATCAATGTCTCAATTAGAACGACTTGATCTCTTCACTAATTCACCGAAATTATGAAATGAAAGAAAATTCACAGATCAGGTTTCTCAAAAACAGATAATGAATCACTAAATTTCTTCGATTAAACATTTTCACAGTTGATACATACAAAGAAATCGAAGTAAACGCAAAAACAATACGAATCTGCAAAACCTAGTGAATGCGTACAACGGACTGAAAAAGACGATTTCAGCTTCGTTTTCCGGTGAATTCAATGCTTTGGTTCCGATCGCTTTGATTTTTTGTATCAGGAGTCGGAAGTGAAGAGAGATTACAGAGAATACGGGTGGTCCAAACGATAATCCTTTCGCGCCTAAATTGGGTTTATATAGACGGAGATTAAAGGGTATTATTGGTATTACTCCCTCCGTCTCAAATTAGTTGAATTTTTGAGACTTTTTTCAATGTTCAAAATAATTGAATTGTTCAAAGTTCAAAAAAAATGTTTGAAATTTTTTTCATATTTGTCCTAAATTTTATATTTTATAAAAGATAAATTACACTACATATTTATGATTTCACAAAAGATAATAGTAAAAGGCATGGTGTAAATTTTATCTTTAAATATTTTTTTTATGTATTATCTCATAAATTTAATTAATATGGAACAGAAATATAAAGGAGTTCTGCCAAAGGAAGGAATTTAAATCGTCTTTGAGAAAATGTGTTTAGCTGGAGAATTTGTTTTTATGGACTATGAGAAAAATAATTGTCCTCCTCATTTACAATCTAACAAAATTAATTTTTCGATATCTTCTTTGTAATTCTAAAATCACTACAAATATTAGTATAAATAGAATAACAATAATATGAGTTTTATTCCTCGAAAAAGTCAATTAATAAATTAAAGAAGATATAGTGGTTCAAAGTAATTATTTTAATATCTTATATATAAATTATCCTTAGATATTTTGAGTCAAATTCAACAAATAAACAATAACAATTCAGTATATTCTCAAAAGCAGGATGGTGAGGATAGCAGAACTTATCATCGTCTCGGGACATAAAGATCTTGACTTAAGTAATGAACAATCATAATAGCTAATAAAATAATATACAATTTAATAGATATTATTTAAAACAATACATACTCATAAGTTGCGCATGTACTATGCATTACTCCCTATAATTTTAATCAGGAAATAGGTTTAGGGTTTGGCATTCAAAATTCTAAAGTAAAAGTGTCAAAATAAATTCAAATATAGGTAATCCACCAAATTCATTCAAAAGTTTATCGGTTGAGCTCAATATAATTTGAATTGAGTTCAATCTCAACCCGTTCAAGTTTTAACCCATTTTGAAAGAAATTGAACTCAATTTAATTTTCAATTTCAACCCGCTCTAAACTCTTTACTTGCATTGATATAATGTATGTTTTCTATTTATTTTTTATTTTATACGATTTACTTATTTATTTGTAACATTTTATATTTATTTTCTTGAGTTGAATTCAAATTGTAGTTATAGAAAGTAAATAATAACATATTAAAATTATTAAGATTAAGCGGATCAAATTGAACAGATTATCACTAGCCCAAATTTTAGCCATTTGAGTATAAAATAAATTTGAACAAGTCTTCTAAGTAAATTCAATTTCTATTTCAACCAATTTTAACCTTTTCAATTCAACCCAAATGACTCATTTGATACCCTATTCAAAAGGTTCCCTCCTTTTCTTTCTTTGACAGTCTTCCCAACTACGTCGGCTGATGAAAAAGCTGACACTATAGAAGGATAACATCTTTGATGAACTTATCGCAAAGGTCCGTCAACTTTCGTTTTATTTATTTTCCCTTCTTTTGACTCAAATTTGGTTTGTGCAAACTGGAAAAAGGGTAGCTTTACATACATCTCACTGCATATTTCAGGTTATAGACCTAGCACTTTGCTGATTGACATACCAAAGAGAAGTCACCCAAAATGGTGACCATCACAATGTCTGAGAACTCAAACACCCATGTAAGTTCTGGTCAAATTCGTTGGAAACACATTACACACACAATGGTGTTGCATAGATGTCAACGGAGGAAAAAAAAAATCAAAATCCTATCAAGGACAAGAAAAAACATGACTAGGTGATTTATTCCATCAAGGGGCGGAACCAGTATATCCTTTGATGAAAAATTATATTATTTATACAAGATTAAAATAATTTTTATATATATATAATAAATATCAAACCCCTCTCGGCTAGTTTGTGTGTTTACTTCTTCAAATTTTGAACCTCTTTAATTAAAATTCTGATTCCACTGCTGATTCCATCCACTATTAACCTTAGTGGACAGAGCTACCTTGTAGAGGTAGCTCTACTGGTAAGAGGTGAGACATACCTAGTGGAAGAGTCAAGGTGCATTGACATGGTCACCACAGAACAGATAGAAAAAATGAAACACCCCAATTTTAATTAACAGTTTCTGAAAATGGCTTTGACCAATGCTCCGTGTGACCTATGAAATTAGATTTGCACAAAAGAACTGGGACATAGGCGCTAATATCTTCTCTGAATTTTTCTATATCTCTTACAGGCTTACACGAGGCTAGACTTCCTTAATTACGTCTGTACTCCTGGTTTAGCCATTAACAGCATTGGAATAAAAGTTGAAGGGATTAAGGTGTGTAAATGCTGCTGGTCTTGATTTTTAACCACTTGATATCAAATGTGATAATTAGGTTATTTTCTTATTTAATGTGATTTAATTTCTGATGTCTGCAAATGTGTGACTTACAGAAGGGGAATGAATCAGTATCAAATAAGATGGATGAGCTTGAAAAAAAGAAAGAAACTGCATTCAGCGAAGTAGCTGCACTAGAGAAGGAGAAACGAGCTGCATTAAATAAGATAGAGGAGATTGAGAAGGAGAAAGAACATGCTGCCAGGATGATAGCTGTTCTTGAGAAGGCGCTAAGTATTAAGCAAGAGAAATTTGGAAAATATACGAATGCTGAGCTTCGGAAGGAGGAGGAGCTAAGAACTAAGTTTAAGGATTTCAAAAGGCATACTAGTGCTGAGTATAAGGTAGAGAAGGAAGCTGCAATGAGTAAGATTGCTATGCTTGAGAAGGAGCTTGAAACTAAGGAAGTTAGAGCGTATAAGCAAGCTGTAAGAGCTTTAAAGGAGATCCAAGCTGAAGACATGGAATCCAAGGAAAAGATGAAAGAGTTGACAATAAGTATGCAAAAGCTCACTGAGGAAAGAAACTATTGAGAAACTTTAGCTAAGCAGCTTAAGGTCAAAGAAAGCGAGACTGCTGAGCTAGTAGAAGCTCGAAAAGAGATAATCAGGGTATGGGTCCTTGGACATTCTTTTGGGGCATATATTTTCTAAAGCTATCCCTTAAGATTATTTTGAAACTGCTAACTAGATCAGACATCAAGTTTCCATGGTTCCTTTCTAAGAAAATATTCTTTTGATGCTCAGAATTTAGCCGATCAACAGCATCTAGGCCAACAACTTTCTGTCCGGCATTTCTTTGTTCCCTTTCTACTCTGTCTGTCTATATACGTAAAGTTGGTGTGTATACCACTCTCCTTGTAAATCCATTTGAAAGAATTTGGTGTAGGATTTCATTCTATAGAGTGTGCAATGTCAAAACTCCTAAATCATCAGATAATGGTTATAGTCTCATGCATTTTGCATGAGCCACCTATCTTAACTTATTTAGCTGAAATTTGATTTAATAAGTTCCTGGTGTATGAACTATGCACAAAGTAAATTCTAATAATCTGTTTATCAGACAGTCTTCTTTGATTTTTCTAGCAATCAAATTACCATTTGAAGGAGAATTTATTTTCTTCTAAACAGTAAAAAAAAGAATTCACTTTTTTTCTTTTTACTTGACATAGTGCAACTTTGAGAAAGTCCATTTTCTAAGATGTAGGTTGATTCTCTTTCTATTTCATGGTTCGAATAACTACCATAGCTAGTTATTCAAGAGGCTATGGGCTGAGTTGGCTCCTAAATATGCACGTAAGGTTTTAGCTATCTGAAGTTTGATAGCAGCATCTGTATGGAATATGTACGCATTTATGTAGTTTACAAGTAGTATATATTTGGAAACTCTTACATGTTTTGACCTTCTACATATAAGTTCATGAACACTCTACAACAGGTGAACTCCATCTCAAATGAGCATGTATAAGAGGTTGCATGTCAAAAACTTACAGGTATTTGACTGTTAGAAAGCAGTGTAGTCTGCATGCTCTAACCGTTGGAAATATATGTTTATTGGCCTATTGGTTTACCACCATTTGCTTGTGAGAGTAAGGTTTCCCTTTTTGCTTGGATGCTTTTGTTTACAGTGTGCAGAACATTGAGGTAGAAAGATTTGCTTTTGTATTCTATTCCTCCCTTTAAATGGATGATGAGGTTGAAAAGATTCAATGACATATGAGTGTCCCCACTAGGAAATGTGTTGCAAGGAACATATGTACAAACTGTCACCATTATAAGATTGCGTTAAAAGTAAAAGGATCTATCTGCCTATCCAACATGGGTTCTATTGACGACAATATGAAACTGCTTTCTGCTTGTGTAGCTTTGCTGGATGTAATATCTTTAAACACATAGATTTCTAGTGAACTTGTAATTGATCTGGAAACACCTTATTCTTTCACTCTCCACAGTGAACTTATGAGATAATGAAAGGCATGTTTTCTTTCTTCTCCAGGTTCTTTCTGACCTGGGCAGTGGTGACATAGATATTGGCATAAAGAAATTTGGTGTCGTTGATAGTTATCCTTTTCGCACTGTGTGCATGAAGAAATTCTCACGTCAAGTTGCTGAGAAAAAAAGTGACAGAATTGTGTTCTATTTGGCAGAGGGCAGTGGAAAACCCCAAATGGAATCCATTCAGATCTATCACTTTACATGGGGAAGTTGAAGCAGTATGTATCTGAATCTTTTCTTCTTTCAATGTTGCTCGGACTCATCAAAAATGTCAACGGGTGCATGTTCGATCCTCTTAAGTCTATGGATTTCTGGAGGATCTGACACAGGTGCGGGCTTGGGGCAACATTTTTGTAGAGTCCGGACAACATAGTCTTCTTTCCTTCAACTCGTTTAAACTCTGAATTTTCTCCTTCCCTGGAATTCCAACCGAACTGTTTATCAAGTGTCCCCACAGAAACATTTTAACTGAACTTTTTCTACTTTAAATTACATGATCAGTCCAAACTTCCTTAACACCATTATTTGTGCTTAAGGAAATGATAGATAAAGAGGAAAAGAATCTACGGCAGCTGAGGATAGAGTGGGGATATGAAGCATATTCAGCTGTTTTATAGCCTTGACAGAAATCAAAGAGTATAACATGAAGGGCAGAACCATTACTCGTCAGCTATGGAATTTGGAGGAAGGTAGGAAAGCTACGCTAAAGGAAGCCATTTGTTTAATGGGGAAAAGACTGCAGGAGGCAAAGATCAAAGATACAGGTATGCTTTGAGTGTGTCTTATACTCTTACTTATCGTTTATGACGCAATTGCTCTATCCTTCAGCTTGTAGGTTGAAGTCAATCTTGCTTTGAAGTTTTTAAGTCTTACAAAATGATTCATTGAGGTCAATCAAATATGCAATGATAGGCTTTGAGTGACCATTTACCTGCCAGATAAGATAAAGAGGAACATCAAAACAAATTTTGTATAACAAAGCCACTATCTTACTATCTTCTTGTTCGCAAGTAAAGTTTAAGTGAAGGCTCTTTCCTCTGCCTCTGGCAATATGAATGAGAACCTAAAACCACTTTTTTTTTTAGATGATTGCTATTTGCACAGCTCAAAATCTACTCCAATCATAAAATTTTAATCTATCTAGAAGCAGAACTCTGGGCCAGCACAATATGCACTTTAGATTGAATTGGGGGGAAAAATGAGTTAAAGATTCTTACTGTAAGGAAAAATTGAGTTGAATGCCCTTATTATATATGAAATTTTATTGGCTGTGTTATTTTGTTGGATCAATGGGATGCTACAGGGTGGTGACATGAGTTTAGGATACTAAAGGTAAAGGGAGCACTAAGTATGCAATCTGTTAGAATAGGAATAGGTAAATACAATCCTAATTAGAATAGGAATAGGAATAGTAATAGTATATAGAATCCTACTTGGAAAAGGATTGTATTATAGTATACTAGTTAGAAAAAGAGTCTAATATAGTATCTATATGTAGGGTCTCAATTGAATAATGTAGACAACAATTCAATAATATTCTTCTCTCAGTATTTCTCACATGGTATCAAAGCTTAGGTTCAGGTATATCGGACTAGTGGACTGTGTCTTATGAGAAGTTCCCGGTGTGACAACAAGACTAGAGATTTGCGGTTAATGTCTTGTGTCGGAAGTCTTCTTGGCAAAGTGGTAGTCAAGCGGCGTGTCCCACTAGTTGGTAGTGGCGGTGCAAGATGGTTAGCAAATCAAATGTATTATCCCTAAATGGGAGGTTATAAATTGTGTGGTCTTGATTTGAGGGGAGGATTGTTGGGTATGACAAACCACATCCACTCGGATGAAGAAGAAAAAAAATGTACCAATATATAAGTGTTCACCCAACTCCATTAGTATGAGGCTTTTTGAGATATGCCAAAAAAAATTTAGTGAGGGCTTGACCCAAAGCAGACATTATCATACTAATATGGAGTTAGGGTGGTGGTACGTGCAATCCTAACAAGTGGAATTAAAGCAAGGCTAAGAACACGTGTTCATCTTGACAGGTTCAGTTCCAGTCGCAACCTATTTGACAATATGAAGATTTTGTTGGAGAAACTTTTTCAGAGAGGTTCTCTGTGGCGAGATATGAAATTTGCAGAGGAGATTCAACCTGATGAAGATTATGCGAAGGAGGTGGAGCAAATTTATTTTATAAGAAATTCAGGCCAAGGGGGAGATTTGTTGGATATTTGTCCTGAGTTTCTTACCATAATTGGGGTTTTCCTTTTAGGAAAAGGAAAATAGACTTTCTCCATATTTGGCAAATCCTTATTCTAGTAGGAAAAGGAAAACAAAATTTCTCCATATTTGGCGAATCCTTTTTCTAATAGGAAAAGGTCTATGACTCTATAAATAGAGGCTCATTAGCCATAAGGGCTTGAGAGTTTTGTGTAGGGAGAGAAACAGTGAGTCACAAGTGTTGTGTTAATACTTGTGTGGACCTCTTTGCATTCTGAGTGAATTGGTGAAGATATTTCTCTCGATATTGTGTACATAGTGGATTGCTCATCTCCTCTTGTGGATGTAGGTCAGTTGATCCAACCACGTTAAATTATTGTCTCTTGATGTTTCTCATTTATCTTCATACTCATGGTCTTTCGAAGGTTGCTTTGCTAGCTTCCGCATAAACACTTGATTCTTCTCAGTCCTAACAATTGATATCAGAGCTTCTACTGTCTTGGTAGAAAATCAAAGAGCTTCCGCTGTCGACGGGCGGCTATGACCCATATATGCCGCCCTTCTGACCAATGATTATGTTAGCAAAAAAAAAGATTAGGTCGTCGTGTCATCTTTTTGGTGATTACTTTTTCATAATTATCATGTGTAGCACCGTGCCATCTTTCCGGTTGAAACTTCCTTCCAAGAAACTGAAAACCAGTCAGTTTCTAGTGACTGTCAGGCTGGTGTGCGTCGTTCTTTTGTTTTTCTTGAGTGTTCCTTCCCAGAAACTAAAACCAGACAGTTTCTAGTGACCGGCAGGCTGTTGTGCGTCATTCTTTTGTTTTTTTCTTGAGTGTTCCTTCCAAGAACCATAAACCAGACAGTTTCTAGTGATCGCCAGGCTGGTGTGCGTTGTTCTTTTGTTTTTGTTGAATGTTGTGCAAAACCACCACCACCACCACGAGGTGCGGACTACTCAGGCGATCAAACCCCAGTAAGCTCCTCCGAGTCTTACTGATTCACGCGCCCAAACGTGCTACTGGAAGTATCGGATCTGCGTCTCCACATGCCTCGTGCGCCGGCGCATGTGACTGTTTTCGACAAGATTTTTTTCGATTTTTTCCCTCATGGAGGTCGCCTCTACATTCCGAGGCAGACTACATATATTTTAAATTTTTTTTATCGATTTTCAGTTACTCATCAAATCTAATATACTTAGGGTCGTGCCATCAAATCGATAGTATTTCTCACATGGTATCAAAGCTTAGGT
>DF362329.1:44905-56713 GCA_000787875.1 Solanum virginianum
TACTCTTACTGGCTGGTTCGTGTTTCTTGGTGGCTCCCCTATCTCTTGGAAAACCAAGAAGCAACACACGGTTTCTCGCTCGAACTTAAATGGCTTAAAGCCCTTCTTCTTGACCTTGGCGTCTCTCACTCTCACTCTATGAAGTTGTTCTGTGATAGTCGATCCGCTCTTCACATTGCTCAGAACCCGGTCTTCCATGAACGTACCAAGCACATTGAAATGGATTGTCACTATATTCGGGATGCTGTTATTTGTGATCCGCATGCTCCAACTTGAGGGGGGATGTTAAGCTTCATATATGTTAACCAGACCCAGACTAATATGGTAGTTGTAGGTAATATGGTAGCTGTATATGGTAGCTGTATATTCTCTTTTCTATTTTAACCCATCTCACTCTTGTATAAATATGCTTTTATTTGTTCATAATAAACGAGAAATTCCAACCCTATTTGTGGGTTTTAGCAGAACCAAATCAATAAGGAGTTTCAGGTGACTGCATTTCTATTTGCTACCCCACGAGTTGGAGAGGCCAATTTCAAGAAAGCTTTCCAAAATTTGGAAAATCTTCACATCTTACGGATTACCAATGCTCCTGACCCCATTCCGAAGCTGTACAACCGTGGACAGGTGGAGGGTTCTGGAACAGAATGGAGAATGTATGAAGATGTTGGCTTTGAACTTTCAATTGATACTACAAAATCAGAGTACTTGAAGAAAGACGCACGTGGTCATATTCTTGAGGTATATCTGCACGGAATTGCTGGAACACATGGATCAGAAGGAGAAGGAGAATTCAAGATAGAGATCAATCGAGATATAGCTCTTGTGAATAAGGAAGGAGACTTTTTGAAGGAAGAATATGGTATACCAGCTGCATGGTGGATCGAGAAGAATAAAGGAATGGTTCAGCAAGAAGATGGATCTTGGATTCTCATGGATCATGAGGATGATGACGACACTTAGTTCTTATACTGCTTGACAAAGTGTCTAACAGTTTTTTATTAAAGTCAAAATCTTCAATAAAAATAAGTATAAGCAAGGGGATAGATCGAGATTTTATTATCTCATGTTTGGATTTTATTGTAACACTGTTGTATTACTCGTATATTTATTATTAAATACTGATAATGAGCGAGCATAGTGTAGTCTTCTTCTACACAAATGTTATTAAATTTGTGCAGGTTAAAAGAGATTTGAGTCCATGAACTATCCTAATAAATCTGTCAAAAAACAGTTTGAGGTTCATGATTTGATGTCAAATTAACCAGTACCGCCTGTTAAGCTTTTGTACAAGTCTAAGAGGGTGTCAAGAAACTGCTTGAAAATATATGTTTTTTCTATCCCAATTTATGCGATATTTTTCACTTTTCAAAAGTTAAATAAGAAGTTTTTTTAAATATAATTTACTCATATGTCGTTTAAATATTTTAAATTATTAATCATTCTAATTTATAACTTTTGCTCTAGTTTCTAAATGTGAAATTTTTTTTTATAAAACTTTAAGATTATATTTCTGAATTGACAATAAAAAATAAGTAGTAATTCAGTGAAGTAGCCAGTTATTAGCTACCTATGAATCCCAAGTATGAGGACTCAATTGAATGAGTTGATTTGGGTATATCCCAACTTCAGACTTTGTTATTTCACCGTTCTGTTCATTTCAGCTCAAATGGTCATTTCTAGTTCTTTCTAAGAGCGGGTCGAGTGAGTCGATCAAATATGAGTTAAGTAAAAATAGATAAAATACCCAACTTTTGGACACTTTTGAATGTCATATAGTGACACTCAATATTCTCCACACAAACAACATGAGTGAGAATTGTTTCAAAACGAAACAGAGAGAATTCTTGCCTTGTGAAAATGTCAAGCATGACCCTTTAATTCTTCTTTCCCCATAAAATTTTCTATTAGGCAATGTCAGCATGAGTGTGGAATGGAAGAACAAAAAGTAAAACCAAACTTTTCATGATAAATGAATGATGCAATTTGGTACCTACATTACCAATTAATGGCTATAGGGAAAAAAATATCAAATTTGTACACAGAAAAGAAATAGAATTTAAAAGCAAGTTAAATCACAAGGGAAATTGTACTTCCAACTGATTCAAACCATAGAAAAGATGCAAAATACAAACAAGAATATGGGCAATATAGCAGAAAGATGGAGACTTCTTAGTGGGAATAATAATTGGGAAGGCTTATTAGATCCACTTGACAATGATCTTCGCCGGTACCTCATTCATTATGGAGAAATGGTGCAAGCAATTCGAGATGCCTTCAACGACGACAAGACATCAAAATATGCTGGAAGTTGCCGATACTCTAAGAAGAATCTCTTCTCTCGAACGGGGATTGCAAAGGGCAACCCAAAGTATGAGGTAGCTAAATACATTTACGCGACGTCATCTATACAAGTTCCAGAAGCATTCATCATAAAATCATTGTCAAGGGAAGCTTGGAGTAAAGAGTCAAATTGGATTGGTTTTGTTGCAGTGGCCACGGATGAGGGGAAAGTAACATTAGGAAGAAGGGATGTAGTGATTGCTTGGAGATCAACTGTTGTCGCTATGGAATGGTTTAAAGATTTTGAATTTATTCACGTCTCAGCCCCTATAATCTTTGGTGAAAATTCTGATCCTAAGGTTCATCACGGTTGGTATTCCATGTATACTTCAGATGATTCGCGATCACCATTCAATAAGGACAGTGCTAGAGACCAGGTAAATCCATCATCTTCTATATCTTAACACAAAAAAATAATAAAAATATATGTGTTGATAATCGTTAAATTGCTTTTATACTTAGGTACTTGGAGAAGTTAAAAGATTGGTGGAACAATACAAGAACGAGGAAGTTACCATAACAGTAACAGGGCATAGCATGGGGGCATCCATCGCGACGTTAAATCCAATAGATATGGTTTACAATGGAATTAACAAGGGGATTCTAGTCACGGCATTTTTATTTGCAAGTCCTAGAGTGGGAGATAAAAATTTCAAGGAAACCTTCTCAGAACTCGAAAATCAGGTTAGAGCTCTGAGAGTCCGAAATATGCCAGATATAATTCCACATTATCCACCTATTGGATACTCAGATGTTGGTGTTGAATTAGCCATGGACACTAGAAAATCGGGCTATCTAAAAAGTCCCGGAGACTATTGGACTTGGCATAACTTGGAGTGTTACTTGCATGGAGTTGCTGGAACGCAAGGTTCAAAAGGAGGGTTCAAGCTAGAAGTCGAACGCGATGTCTCACTTGTTAACAAGTATGTGGATACGTTAAAAGATGAATATGGTATACCCGTTTCATGGTGGGTTGTGGAGAACAAAGGGATGGTTCAACAACAAAATGGATCCTGGATTCTTGTGGATCATGAAGATGCAGATGATGATTTTTACAAGGAAATGGATCCTGAAATTTAATTTTCTTTTCTTTTTCTACCTTAACTATTATTTGAAGAGTGAGGAGGATTGACATGTTTGCTTTCGTGTAATTTAATTCATGTTTATGGATAATTAGGACAATTCATCTGCACATACTTTATGTTTGTATTGTCACTAAAAGCATGCACAAGTTGAATTCGTATATTTATGTGTCATTAAAAATCAGATTTTGAGTATTTCTATTTTCTAATATTGGGACAGTTATTGATGTGGATTCAAGCTATATTTTCTCTGGCCATAATCCAATCTTCTATGCCGCAATTTCCAAGTACTTTTTGTTGCCTTTTTCTTTTATAGTTTCTCCTTCTTTAATTTGAGTTTGTGGATTTACATGTATGTATAAACTAGATAAATCATTATATGCCACCAACGGACAAACTGAAAAGCTAATGAACAGTTACTCCAAAAGCTCCCCGCCATCAACCGAAACAAAGTCAATATGACAAAGTACAGATGCCCATTTTATGAGGAGTATTAAAAATGCTCTTAACCAACATTTATGTTATTACTAGTAACAAATATCCCGCGCAAGGACGAGCTCAATAATTATTTATTAATTTATTTTTTAATAATATAATTAAATGTTAGTAAATTTTCTCATTGAGCGTAAAATTAATATCCAATAAATATTGTTAAATTTTAAATTTGATAATTAAGTGGTTTTAAATTTATATATAATATATATTTGTAATACTTCCTTTTTAACACAAATATAATCACGAAAAGATACTAAAATAATTATCTAATTTTATTCGTCCAGTTTAAAGAGAAATTTATTTTATTCTAATTTCAGTATTTACTTAACTCAAAATAACTAATCGGGGCAATATAGTGAAATTACAGTTAAAGCTACTGAGGAAATTATTACGAAATCATAATCGAAGTTATTGGCAAATTATTTATTAGGGGCAATATTGTAAAATCATAATTGAAGTAAGTTGTTGCTTTAAGAAGATTAATAAAACAATTCACAAAATATTTTTATGGACCCCGCATAATGTATAAGAGGAAGCAGACAGTTCAAGAAGGTACGTCGACTAAGAGATACATGCTTGTTGCCCGAACTCCCACTTATTAAATAAGAGAATATATATTATATATAATACACTAATATAATATACTCCTTCCGTTCAACTTTACTTGGCTCCTGTTGATTTGACACATGAATTAAGAAGTAGTAAATAATGGATAATTTTACCAAAGTACCCTTTGAATATAATAAATACTATGTCTTGAAAAATGTATATGAGAAATGACTATAATTAATGATAAGGGTAAACTAGGAAGTAAGTATAAAATTATCTGTTGATTTCATAAAATTGACAAGTATTATTAAACATCTCAAAATAGTATATGAGTCAAGTAAAGATGGACGAAGAGTAATATTATAGTGATGGAATACATAGGTATTTGAATCTGAAATAACTTTATTCAAACCTGATAATATTAAATTGCCACGTTCCCAAAAAGAAAATACCACAATCTCGAGGACAACTCTAGTAAGTAGCAATAATTGTTACTCTATATTTGGGGACATCTCCAATCTAACCTCAATCGTGCAATAAATTTTATATAAAAAATAAATTATTTCTCTTTCTTCATTATTATATGACTCCTTATTTTTTATTTTACGAAATAATTTTTTTTTAAAAACATTCCCAATATATAATTTTCACATTATTTTTTTTATAGTCGTTTAATATAAAATTATTTTATATCACAACTTTAAATAACATAAATTATTAACGAATATTACACATTATACATAATAATGAATGATACTAATAAATATAACATCATTAATGAAATATAATTAAATAAATATTACACATTGAAAATAATTATGTATGTTACATTTCAATTTTGATGTATGTCAATTATTAATTTGTTGATGTTTATTATTTTGGATAATTCTAAAATACATTGTATTATTTGTCTAATAATTTATGATTTTTTCATATTTAATTTTTGTGAAGGTTAATTATAGTTATCCAATTAAAATTTATAGTAGAATTGATATACATATACATTTAATTTAAAAAAAGTCATGTATAGAAAAATAATTTATAAAAAAGTTAACTTTTTTTTAAAATCTAAAATGAATATTATAAAAATATTAAATAAAATGATGAAATGTTTAATCAAGATATATAATTTTTATAATGTTTAATTAAAAGTATTGTATAATAAAATAATATTAAAATATTCAAAAAAGTCAATTGGTATAACACAATTTGCACATTAAATTTGATGTAAACTTAGTGTTTGAGTGGAGCACCAAAATATTAAATTTTATGCCAAAAATAGAATTTGATATTTTTTCGTTTAAAATGATTTATTTTTTATTTTAGTCTGTTTTTAAAAAGTGACTTCTTTGTTGTTTGGGCAATATTTTAATTTTAACTTTTCATATATCATATTTAAGATTATAAAATTAAAAAATATTTTAATATATTTGACACAATTTTAATTTACAACCACAAAATTATAAAATCTTTTTTATTTTCTTTAGCATCAAATTAAATATGTCATTATCTTTTAAAGAAGAAAGTATAATATTAGGTGGGAGATGGTCTTACGCGAAGAAAGAAGAAACCTTTTCTGTCTTTTTCTCTGATTCCAAAATGTTTCTCTTTGCTCAGAAATTTCCCAACTAATGTAGAAGAGGACCAGACTGCTACTAGTAGCACCACTTCCAATTACTCCATATTTATTGAAGTAGCTCTATGGCATGCATTGACAAGGGATTGGAACTTCTCAGGGGAAAAATCAGAAGGTGTTTGAAAAGGAAAAAGGGGATCGAAAACAGAGACAACAGCATAGCTGAAAGATGGGAGATTTTGAGTGGAAAGAATAATTGGGAAGGCTTACTTGACCCTTTGGATTACGATCTACGACGGTACCTTATTCACTATGGCCAAATGTGTCAAGCCATCTACGACTCATTCAATGATGAGAAAGTTTCAAAATACAGAGGAACAAGTCGATACTCCAAAAAGAACCTCTTCGCAAGGGTGGGGCTCGAGCTCCACAAAGACATATATGAAATCACCAAATATGTCTATGGAGCTTCAGATGTACAAAGTAACACTGAAAAGATGAAAGAATCAAATTGGATTGGGTTTATTGCTGTGGCCACTGACGAGGGTAAAGTTGCTTTAGGCAGGAGAGACATTTTAGTTGCTTGGAGAGGGACCAAGACAGTCTCAGAACGTAACGATGACGATAAGTGGTCTTTGGTCCAACCAACAAAAATATTTGGTGAAAATACGGATGACATTCTAGTACACAAAGGTTTTTATTCAATTTATACTTCTCTTAACGACGCTTCAAATTTCAATCGGACAACCAGTGCTAGAGATCAGGTACAACTTTTTTTTTCATTATATTTTAAACAGCTTGACACTCATGATTAAAATTTCAAACAGGTTCTTGAAGAAGTAAAAAGATTGTTGGATCAATATAAAAAGGAGGAAGTTAGCATCAGCGTTACAGGGCACAGTTTGGGTTCATCACTATCCACACTATGCGCAGTTGACATAGTTGTGAACCAAATCAATAAGGAGTTTCCAGTGACTGCATTTTTATTTGCTACCCCACGAGTTGGAGAGGCAAATTTCAAGAATGCTTGCCAAAATTTGACAAATCTTTACATCTTACGGATTACCAATGCTCCTGATCCCATTCCGAAGAAGATTGACCGTGGACAGGTAGAGGGTTCCGGAACAGAATGGAGAGTGTATGAAGATGTTGGGTTTGAACTTTCAATTGATACTACAAAATCAAAGTACTTGAAGAAAGACATATTTAGTCATATTCTTGAGGTTTATCTGCACGGAATTGCTGGAACACATGGACCAGAAGGAGAGTTCAAGTTAGAGATCAATCGAGATATTGCTCTTGTGAATAAGGAAGGAGACGTTTTGAAGGATGAATATGGTGTACCAGCTGCATGGTGGGTCGAGAAGAATAAAGGAATGGTTCAACAAGAAGATGGATCTTGGATTCTCATGGATCATGAGGATGATGACGACACTTAGTTCTTATACTACTTGACACAGTATCTAGCAGTTTTTTATTAAAATCAATATCCTCAATAGGAATAAGTATAAGCAAGGGGATAGATTGAGATTTTATTATCTAGTCGTTGGATTTTATTGTAAAAGTATTATATTACCTCGTATATTGATTATTAATTACTGATAACGAGCGAGCATAGTGTAGTCTTCTGCTACACAAATGTTATTATATTTGTGCAGATTAAAAGAGATTTGAGTCTATAAACGAATGATCATAATAAATATGTCAAAAGAACAGTTTGAGGTTCATGATTGATGTCAAACATGTAATGATAGGCTTTAAGTGACAGTTAAGATCGAGAGGAACACCAAAATAGATTTTTTATAATAAAGTCAAGTATCTGGTAGCAAAATGAGAAAGATGTTGAAAGAGGGCTATTATACTGTCTTCTCGTCTTGCAAATACGGACGAGGGTTTAAGTGAAGGCTCTTCCCTCTGAATGAATGAGAACCTAAAACCACTTTTTTAGAGATTGCTATTTACACAGCTCAAAATCTACTTTCGTCATAAAATTTTCATCTATCCAGAAGCAGAATTCTGGGCCAGCACAATCTACGTGTTAGATTGAAAAGTATGGATCTCTGTAAGAAGTAACAGTTTTTATACTCAGCATTTGTCAAGGTTGATCAGATGAAGCCAGGGACTAAGGATAGGAATCTAATTGTTAAGGTCCTAAATACTGATGTGGTGGTTGACAAGAGCCAGAATATTGAGCAGCAGTCCGTCCATATACATATTCTTAATCGCGAATCACACTTAGCTTGTAGCTGAGAGTCTTGTTGGGGATGAAACTGGAACTATCATATTCACTGCTCGTCCTAATCTTCTTCTTGTGTTGACATTAAGTCATTGTTATGAGCTGACGGCAATCCAAGTCCTACATTGTTATCAAGGAACAAATAATGATGATGACAAATTTTTATTGCTATTAGCATAATACCTATTGCTTGTGCTTATGATAGCTCTACATTTGTTATGGAGTTGACTTGATGGAGCCACGAAACGTGCTACTCCTTTATGCTGCAAAAATCCAAATGCATTGAATTTAATTCATCACCTTTATTGGTAAAATATCAATGATTGAATCATTATTTATTTAAAAATAATTTATTTTTACTTGAATTTAATTCAATTTGTCTGTAACGTGAATGATCGGAGAAAAAGGCTTCATCAAGTTAAAAGATCCACGAAGTATAGTAAGTATGCAAGGGTCCCACTCTGTTTCGAATTTTGAAATAATGAACATTTTAGTATATTTGATATAATTTTAATTTATAATTATAAAATATTTTATTTTATTTTTAAAATTTTTTGTATCAAGTTAAACTAAATTATAATATTTTGATTCGTGCTAGATCTGTCATCAAAGCCAGCTGCAGTTGTCCAGTATAATATTATATAAATGTATCTAAAAATTATGTATGTAGTTTGACTTGGAGACAAGTGTCATAGGGATCTTCACAAGTACCACTACTCCATAATCATCACTTTCAAGTTACATTATCAGAAGGGAAAAAAAATCAAGATTGAGGAGAAAGATGGGATGCATTAACATAGGATGGGAGGTCGTAAGTAGAAAAATCAAGAGCTGTCTCAAAAGGAAAAAAGGGATCGAAAACAGAGACGACAGCATAGCTGAAAGATGGGAGATTTTGAGCGGAAAGAACAGTTGGGAAGGCTTACTTGACCCTTTGGATTACGATCTCCGACGATATCTGATTCACTATGGCCAAACGTGTCAAGCCATCTACGACTCACTCAATAATGAGAAAATTTCAAAATACAGAGGAACAAGTAGATACTGCAAAAAGAACCTCTTCAAAAGGGTGGGGCTTGACAATAACAAATATGAAATCACCAAATATGTCTATGCTGCTTCAGATGTGCCAAGTAAAACTGAAAAGGTCAAAGAATCAAATTGGATTGGGTATGTTGCTGTGGCCACTGATGAGGGTAAAGTTGCTTTGGGCAGGAGAGACATTTTAATTGCTTGGAGAGGGACTAGAACTGCCTCAGAATGGAATGATGATTTCAAAGCTTCCTTGGTCCAACCAACAGAAATCTTTGGAGAGAATGCGGATAACATTCTAGTACACAAAGGTTTTTATTCAATTTATACTTCTTTTAACGGCGCTTCAAATTTCAATCGGACAACCAGTGCTAGGGATCAGGTAGAATATTTTTTTTCCCATTATATCTTAAACAGCTTGATATTCATGATTAAAATTTCCTTTTGTATTTAAACATTCAAACAGGTTCTTGAAGAAGTAAAAAGATTGTTGGATCAATACAAAAAGGAGGAAGTAAGCATCAGCGTTACAGGCCACAGTTTGGGTTCATCATTATCCACACTATGCGCAGTTGACATAGTTGTGAACCAAATCAATAAGGAGTTTCCGGTGACTGCATTTCTATTTGCTACCCCACGAGTTGGAGAGGCCAATTTCAAGAAAGCTTTACAAAATTTGGAAAATCTTCACATCTTACGGATTACCAATGCTCCTGACCCCATTCCGAAGCTGTACAACCGTGGACAAGTGGAGGGTTCTGGAACAGAATGGAGAATGTATGAAGATGTTGGCTTTGAACTTTCAATTGATACTACAAAATCAGAGTACCTGAAGAAAGATGCAAATGGTCATATTCTTGAGGTTTATCTGCACGGAATTGCTGGAACACATGGATCAGAAGGAGAATTCAAGATAGAGATCAATCTAGATATAGCTCTTGTGAATAAGGAAGGAGACTTTTTGAAGGAAGAATATGGTATACCAGCTGCATGGTGGATCGAGAAGAATAAAGGAATGGTTCAACAAGAAGATGGATCTTGGATTCTCATGGATCATGAGACTTGATTTCTCAAGAAAATCATTTTTTTTTCCTTTAAGAAATCATGACGCTGGATCATGTCACGTGTTTATGTACTTAAATTTGTGCATTATTCTTATATTAAATAAAAGGGATTGGATGGGTTATGTTCCACTTTTGTCTCTCCTTGTTTTGAAAGTAAGGGAGTTGTTAGAATAGCCAAAATGTTGCATTTACGTGGATGTATTTGATTAATTAAGATGTAGTTGTTCATCTTATTTTCCGCTTTAGTCATGTATTTCTCTTTCATATTTAGTATTTTCTATTTTTGGAGTATGATATTTTTTAGCAGGGTCTTCCGAAAACAGTCACTTTATCTCTATGAGATAATAATAAAATCTACATACATTTTATCCTTCCTAAACCCTATTTATGAAATTTCACTAGATATATTATTATTATTGTTCATCATCCTTCTTTCCTGCTGATCAAGATCAGCTGGAATTGGGAGGAAATGGGGCTATATGAAAAGTTCTGGAGATGTTTACACCTGGCGTGGAGTTGCTGGAACACAGGGATCAAAAGGAGCGTTCAAGCTACAAAGAATGCGACATTTCATTTGTTAAAATGTATATGGTTGAAACATAAATATGGTATACCTGCCTCATGGTATTCTCATGGATCCGAAGATGATGATTTTTACTACATTTTTTTAAAAAATAATTTACTTTCTATTTTAATCTATTTAAAAAAAAATGGTATTTTTTTTGACAATATTTTAATTTCAACTTTGTATATTTAATGTCACAAGATTAAAAATATTTTGATATGACTTTAATTTACACTTACAAAATCAAAAATCTTCTTTATGCCAAATTAAATTATGTCATTCTTTTCTAAATGAAGAGAGCAATTCATTTTTAAGTAATAAAAGAGATCCGGATTTTAGAGCAACTTTAAACATTTTTCTGCCTTTAACTAGCTATAGTTCGCGGATAATATTTGTTGACACCGAATCCATATCACAAATTACCCGATTTATTTAATTTTAGTCATTTTTAAATTTTTTGTCTATTTTATAATAAATAAATGATTAAAAACATATATATATTTTATACGGGAGCGTGGGGTTCACGCGCCCCCAATTTCTCTTCATCCTCTCTAATTCTCTCACTCTCTCGTCATTTTCATGAAGAAGAAGAAGAAAACCCAGAAAACCGACAACCTAGCAGCGCCGGCGACGACGACCCTTCTTCGTCGTCGCGCGCACGTCCTTCTACCTCACGCTCACACGCGCACGCTCTTCTCTCACCTCAACGTGCGACCCATCGATCCCCGACAACCCAACGGTCGACTTCGACCTCGAAAACATGAAAAGGTGCGGCGCCTCGCAACCAGCGACCAAACGCACGTCCGACAACGCTGAGCGTCCGACCCAAAATCCAACAACCCCCGACCACTGGTCTCGCACAACGT
>DF362329.1:69005-84747 GCA_000787875.1 Solanum virginianum
TTCTGCCTGGTTTTTTGCAGAAGACCCGAAAATCAGGGTGCCCAGCATCATAAGCTGGATGGTAAAGTTCAGTAACAGGAATGTTGCAAAATATGCTGCTAGGATGGGACAATGTTTTTCATCAACCTATGCAACAGTGGAAGTCCTTCCAAGTGAGGTTAACTCCTAGCTTCCAGATATAGAAAGAAATGGATATGTTTTCTCTGATGGAATTGGCATGATGTCAGCAGATCTAGCTATAGAAGTTGCAATCAAGTGTCAATCCTCCTTGTGCTTATCAGATAAGATATGCTGGTTGTAAAGGTGTTGTCGCGTGTTGGCCAACAAAGAATGATGGTGTCCGCCTTTCTCTGAGACCAAGTATGAAGAAATTTGACTCAAATCACACTATCCTTGAAATCTGCTCTTGGACAAGATTACAACCTGGATTTTTGGGAAATGCAGGAAGAAATGTTATCAAGATTGGATAAAATACTTGTAGATTCGTACATGGCTTTTGATATCATTACAGCTTCATGTGCTGAGGCAGGAAATACATCGGCTATAATGTTGAGTGCAGGATTTAAACCTCAAAGTGAGCCTCTTCTAAGAGGGATGTTGGCTAGCATTAGAGCTGCTCAACTTAGCGACCTCAGGAATAAGGCAAGGATATTTGTTCCTTCAGGAAGGTGGTTGATGGGCTATTTGGATGAATTAGGTGAACTTGAGCAAGGCCAATGCTTTATTCAAGTGTCAAGCCCTTGTTTGGAGAATTGTTTTGTTAAGCATGGTCCAAAGTTTTCTGACATCAAGAAAAATCTTCAAGTAATAAAGGGCCTTGTTGTAATTACAAAGAACCCATGTCTTCATCCCGGGGATGTGAGGATTCTGGAGGCTGTAGATGTTCCTGGTTTGCATCATCTCTATGATTTTCTGGTCTTCCCTCAGAAAGGGGATAGGCCACATTCAGATGAAGCTTCAGGGAGTGACCTTGACGGTGACCTCTACTTTGTGACTTGGGATGAAAATCTCATTCCACCCAGTAAGAAAAGCTGGATGCCAATGGACTATGCTCCTGCAGAAGTTAAACAGTTGGGTCGTGTCGTTCAGCATCCGGTAACTACCCAACTATAATGATATTTCTTGCAGTTTTGATTCATATCTTCCTATATTTGGTTAGTTTTTCCAGATCTGTATACATTTGTTACGGCGTAATGTGCACTTGATTAGAATGCTGATGAGACAATTATAAGCCTTCATGAATAACATTATTTGTTCTTTAGCTTATATTTATCTTTTAACAGCTGTCTTGCATTTTGTTGCTTTAGTCAGATACTTGTTGCTATTTTTCTTGTATTACGCACCCAAAGTTGATGCTTCTCTGATTATGTATTTGCCTTTGCACTCAAATCATATGTGAGTTGTATGGTTTATCCATAATGGATTTAGTTTTGTAATAGAGTAGGGAAAGACTTTTTCTGTAGGCACACTCACTAGAATAAAAAGAAAAAGCTAAAGACACTTATAATAGATCTGTATCTTCTTGGCTCAAAATATTTGTGACCATTTGTGGTATCTGGGTATGTTCAACAGATTTTGTACTTATGGCACTTGTTATCTGTTGGATCATCCAACTGGTTGCCATACATTCTTTTGTATTTCATTTTTCGATGTGCTGTTTATGTTTTCAGTTTTTAACCATCTTTTTCCTTATTTACAGGACATAATAGATTTTTTCTCAAGGAGCATGGTCCAAGAGAGTCTGGGAGAAATCTGCAACGCTCATGTGGTTCATGCTGACCTCAGTGAATTTGGAGCTTTGGATGAGAAGTGCCTTAAATTGGCAGAGCTTGCTGCTGTAGCCGTTGATTTCCCCAAAACTGGAAAACTTGTCACCATGCCATTTGACCTCAAACCAAAAATGTATCCTGACTTCATGGGGAAAGAAGAATTTCAATCATACAAGTCTGAGGAAAATTTTGGGCAAATTATATAGGCGAGTGATAGATTTATATGCTGCCGAGGGTGGAGAATTTTCTGGACTTGAGTTTGTCCCTGCAGGCATCCCATATGATAGTGATCTTGAGGTTCCGGGATTCGAAGATTTCATAGATGATGCATGGGTACACAAATGTTCTTATGATGGTCAGTTGAATGGGCTTTTAGGACAATACAAAGTTAACGGGGAGGAAGAGTTGGTTACTGGACATATATGGTCCATGGCTAAGTACAATGCTAAGCAGCAAGGGGAATTAAAAGAGAGGCTGAAGCGCGCATATAACATATTGAGGAAGGAGTTCAGGAATGTTTTCGAGCATATGGAGCCTGATTTTGTTCTGCTTTCTGTTGATGAGAAGAATGATATGTATGAAAGAAAGGCATCTGCGTGGTATCGGGTCACCTACCATCCTCGTTGGGTGACTAGATCACTGGAGTTGCAAGCGCCAGATGCTGTCTCAAATACTGTTATGTTAAGTTTTGCATGGATTGCAGCAGATTACCTTGCTCGAACTAAAATTAGACGAAGGGGAATGCAGCATTCTGGCTCTACCAAACCTATCAATTCTCTTGGAAGGTATCTTGTTGACAAGATATGACAATCATTTGGCTGCAAGGCAACTCTGCCTTCATCAATACCTGGTTTCTGAAGATCACATTTGTGGAGAAAAAAATTCACATATTTGCTAATCGTGTCTCGTTTGTACACAACTTGTTGGTACTATATATTATACATTTTTGCTATTAAATTGTGAAGATCAGTATTTATTGTGCATGCTATTAATCATAAATATATTCTCTGTGCTAACTGACATCTTTCATGCTATATTAGAGATGTCTTATGCACAGTATTATGTGAATTATGTCAACTACAATCTTTAATATGTACGAAGTATAGCTTACCAAGAGTATCTGTTTGGCAGCCACTTCACCATATTGTGTCAATTCCCAAAGTATTCCCTTCTCAAAGAATTTCAACTAATTATATCACAACATTCGCGACCAACACTCCCGGACGATCCCGTTAAGTAACTTATGACTTATTAAGCATAAGTAATATGCGTAGAATTCTAATTTATATATATAATTCACTTTTAATACATAATGCAAGTTTTTTTTTTCCCAAAATATAAGTTTAATATATTTTAAAACAATTATAATACATCTTCATAATTTTAGTACATCTTTTATATATAGTGTAATTCATTTATTTACATGCATAATTCATTTTTAATATATGGTGCAATTTTTCTATCAAATAACTATAATACATATATAATTCACTTTTAATATATATATATATAGTTATTATAAATGATAAATATTTTTTAAATATGGAATATCGAATATCTAAGTAATAAATTAAAAAAATGTTTAAAAATAATTAAATTTATAAAAGGGATTCAAAAAGGTAATAATCATTTTTTTAATCTTACTAGTGCTTAATTTTTTTAAAATAAGTTAATTTAAGCAAGTTCTAACTTACTTTTTGAGAATTGAAAAATATTAAGAAGAATTAAGAATTACTTCTCAATTCTAAGGATATAGTTAAAAATAAATGTCAACTTTAATCATAAATTTTGAAGTGATAACTGATTTTTAATATTTCTTTGAACTAAAACAATAGTTAAAATGAGATAGAAGAAATATTTTTTTCCTTTCACCTTTTTTCACTTTTATCTCTTAGAAAGTAAAAAGGTGTTTTTGTCACTTTTTTTCACTTTTATCTTTTAAGAAGTAAAAAGTTCCTGTTCATTATTGTCTGCACAACAGATTGCCTAAATTACAAGGGTCTATTTGCCAGCACAATAACTTGTGCAGTTCAATTGCTTCGTTTTTAAACTTGATAGTGTAAATCGTTAACATCAAAAACATTTAAGGGGCTTCTTCGCAATTACTCCATTCTTTAGAACCTTCTACCAAAAATCCACAAAACTTCCCTTGGAATACTAGGCTAATTCTGTCATTTCACAAAATCAAAAAATCGTGAAAAGCTTTTCCCTTAATTTTCGTTTTCGCGCCCGCTGAGTTTTATCCCGCTTTCATTATTTAGGGTTTTGAAAACCTCTTCCCCTTTCAGTTTTCGCCACTCACTTTCAGTTTCTCGAGAAGAAAACCGTCGCCGTTTTACCTGAAAGATGCCGCCGATAAACTTGTCGGAAGGTGCAATTGAGATGCTATCGCTCGGCGAAGGGCATCCCGAGGACTTCAAACCGGTGCTACAGATCACAGATGTTCGGTTGGTGAACACACAGAACCAGAGTAACAATAACGAGCGGTACCGGATTATATTATCGGACGGAACGCATATGCAGCAAGGAATGTTAGCGACGCAGAAGAACGATCTTATTCGGTCTAAACAGATTCAGAAAGGAACTATTATTCAGATGAAAGAGTTTGTTCGCAATGTCATCCAGAATCGAGTGTAATGACTCCTAACTTCCCCTTCAAGTTCTCTAATTTTGTTATTTATATGGTCTAGTAATTATATAATTATTGAAATCTCAGATTGCTTGTGCTTATGTTTGGGTTCATGAGAGAAATCGATTGTTTAATACTTTTAGATTGTCTTTGGTCGTTTGCATGCTCAAAGCAAATGTTATGCCTGTGCAATTATTGTTTCTGTGAATTTGTGAAACTCCAATATTGGGAGAGACCTGGATTTTTTTCTGTACTGTTATGGCGATTAGTAGCTGTTATTGCATGCGTGCTTCTGTATAGCTAAATTGACTAAAATTTTCTCTTAGATGGTGAATTAACACAAAGATGATAACATGGATGTTGCAGATCTTATTTCATACCTCTTAGCTGATGCTCTATTAACCTTAAATAATCCAAGAATAGGATCAACTTGGGCTTAAATTTCTACATATAAGAAAACTTTTTCCTATTATGACAGGGTTCCTTAAATGCCAGTGGTTTGCTCCTGCAATTGGTATTACATCTATTTGTTAGGTTTGTAGATTGGCCTTTTCCTAATTAGCAATGTTCTGCTTTTGCTGTCAGGATTGCAACTGTGTAGGTTATTAGAGACAATCCACCCAAATTAACAATTTAGTGCTCCTGCAATCAGGAAAGCAAAATTTGTACATTTCTAGATTATCATTTTGGTTTCATGAACTTCTTAGACTCTCTGATTGGAAGCACTTCTTGTATGTTTTGGTTGGACCCTAATTGTTAATTTTCTTCCTCTAAGGTGAGCTTTCCAAGACTACTTCTTGAAAAGTTAATTATCAAACAACTTATCATGTCAGTGATTTCCAGCTATACTTTCCAATGAAGTTATATATATTTTATGTATTTCACGTTTTGTAAATGCTTGCATTGTACTTGCAGTTTCAAAAAAAATTGTTTATTGATATTCATCGTCTAATTCTTCAAACAGGATCATCATTATCATTGACTTGGATATTTTACTTGAGACATGTGATCAAATTGGAGACCCAAAGCATTATGTCAGAACTGATGGTAGTACTCCTTCAGTGCCACGACCAGCTGCTCCACTGCAGCCTTCCACCAATCAATTAGGTGGTGTAAGTGTAAACTCCCAATCATTTGCTTCTGTTTCATCTACTTCAGGATCAACTCCAAGACCAACTATGCCAGGAGGAATGCGATCTCCAGAGACGAACCGTGGCAGTGGTTACAATACTTCCTCTGTTGGCAATGCTGACTCTGGACGATATAGTTCAGGTGTGCCTTTTTATCCTAAAGCAGAATCTGGTCCTGCAGCTTCACGGGCTCCAATTAATTATGTGCGTCCGCCTCAGCCTTCTTATCAGCAACCACCTCAGTCCTCTTATCAGCAGCCACCACCGATGTACTCAAACAGAGGACCTATAGCAAAGAATGAAGCACCTCCGAGGATTGTTCCAATTGCTGCTCTCAATCCATATCAGGGTCGATGGACTATCAAGGCCAGAGTAACTGCGAAGACGGACCTCAGACACTACAACAATCAAAGGGGTGATGGGAAAGTATTCTCTTTTGATCTTCTTGATTCTGATGGAGGAGAAATAAGGGTAACTTGTTTTAACTCTGTAGCTGACCAATTTTACAACCAGATTGAGCCAGGTAGAGTGTATCAAATATCAAAAGGAAGCTTGAAACCAGCTCAGAAAAATTTCAATCACCTTCCAAATGACCATGAAATTATGCTTGAGAGCACGTCTGTAGTTCAACCTTGTTTTGAGGATGACAGGGCTATTCCTCAGCAGCAATTTCATTTTCGGCCAATTAGTGATATTGAAGCCCTGGAGAACAACCATGTGGTAGATGTGATTGGTGTGGTGTCTTCAATAAGTCCATCTAGTTCAATAATGAGAAAAAACGGTACAGAAACTCAGAAAAGAGTCCTCCAGCTGAAGGATATGTCTGGCAGAAGTGTTGAATTAACTTTGTGGGGAAATTTTTGCAATACAGAAGGTCAAACACTTCAGAGTATGTGTGATTCTGGGGCTTCCCCCGTCTTGGCAGTTAAAGCTGGCAGAGTGAATGATTTTAATGGCAAATCTATAGGTACTATAGCTACAAGCAAGTTGTTTGTAGAACCAGATTTTCCTGAAGCTCTGAAAATGAAGGCATGGTTTGAAAGGGAGGGAAAGATCATGCCATCTATGTCATTGTCACGAGAAATGAGCAGCATTGGTCGGGCAGATGTTCGGAAAACTATATCTCAAATCAAAGATGAACGGTTAGGCACTTCTGAGAAACCAGATTGGATCACTATAAGTGCCACTATTACATTTATTAAGGTTGACAATTTTAGCTATACTGCATGCCCCCTCATGATAGGAGATCGACAGTGCAACAAAAAAGTGACAAATAATGGGGATGGGAAATGGCGGTGTGATAGGTGTGATCAGACTGTTGATGAATGTGAATATAGGTACATTCTTCAGTTCCAGATTCAGGACCATACTGGCTTAACATGGGTTACTGCATTTCAGGAATGCGGTGACCAGATCATGGGTGTATCTGCAAAAGAATTGTATTTCTTAAAATATGAGGAGCAGGATGATGATAGGTTTGCCGAAATCATGCGTAATGTTCTGTTCAACAAGTTTATATTTAAATTGAAAGTGAAAGAGGAGATGTATAGTGATGAACAGCGTGTTAAGTCTACAGTGGTGAAAGCTGAGAAGCTGAACTTCCAATCAGAGACCAGATTTCTGTTGGACTTGATCGACAAGATCAATGGGCAGGAATCTAGCACTCTACCTCCCAAGACAAATGATGCAACTCCAATTTCAGGGTTTAATAATGCTGGATTTGGGAGTGAACTCAAACAACCAATGAACCCTGTTACAAGTTATGGTGACAGCAGTAGCAGTATCAGCAGAGAAAGTGGACTGCAGGGAAATTGGCAAGGTCCATATGGGAATCAGCTTACTGGCTCACAGTTTGCTCCAACTGGTACAGGCCATATCAGCAGAGAAGGTGGACTTCAGGGAAATCGGCAAGGTCCACATGGAAATCAGCTTACTGGCTCACAGTTTGCTCCAACTGGTACAGGCCATATCAGCAGAGAAGGTGGACTTCAGGGAAATCGGCAAGGTCCACATGGAAATCAGCTTACTGGCTCACAGACAGGCATGTAGTATGAGCTGTAATAGTTGTGGCGGAACAGGCCATAGTGCTTCAAATTGTCCAAGCACGACGAGTGGTCAGAGCCAGGCATATGGAGGTGGTTATGGCAACAGAGCAACTTCAGGGATGAGCAGTGGTGGTGGTGGTGCTTCTGGTGAGTGTTATAAATGCCATCAGTTTGGACATTGGGCAAGAGATTGCCCAGGAGCTGCTGCCAATAACATGACGTCTGGAAGATATGGGAATACTCCAAGGCAACACGTTGGTGGTTTTTGATGAACCTTTTGAGCACATAAAGTTGTCCTTTACAGGTTTAGATGTCTTCTCATATGGGCTCATCGTGGTTCATGTTTCTCTTTTGAGAAAGCTTCTTGAGGCTAACGTTTTGCCTGTGTACAGAGGCCGGTTGGGTCTTAAATTATGCGCCACTGTTCCTGGACAAGTCTTGTCCTTGTTTTGAGGAGTGACATTTTGTTGCTCTTTCCCTGTAAATTATAGTCCTGCTTAAGTGTTATCTTTCCTTTTCTTTTTGTTGACGTTTCTTTTAGGTAATTCTTTCTTTGTTGTTTCGACCTTTTTAAGATATAAGCTCTTGTGTTACGGTATTGACTTTATCATGTTAATTTTGTCCCTTCTGTTCAAAATAAATATTTTATGTTTTAGGCTTGGGTACGTCAATTAAGGAATTCACTTTTAAAACTTTAGCGGCCTTCTGACTAAAGTTATTTTAAAACTATAATTTCCTTGATTTAATGTAGTAGTTTGCACATTGAATTTGGAATGTGTCGAGCAAATCGAAGAAAAAGAATTCAATATCTTGGTGTAAGTTTGGATCGATTTACTGCAAATTATGCGTTCGGTAGACACATTTTCCATATAATTAAGGGATTTAATCGTTAGGTGATAAACTTGCTCTGCGAGTGCATCTGAAAGAGCACAAAAATGAATAATTTGGCCAAATGGGAAACAACAGACCTGATTTAGAGTTTAGGGTTAAAGGTTTCACAAGTAAATTCCCAAGATTAATTAAAGATACGAAGACGAAAGACACACGATCTTCAACAAGTGCCAAAAACTTGTCAAGTATACCATAATTCCAGCAGCTGACAATGTTCATCTGGTACAAAGGTGGCAAATTCTGTTGGTCTAAAGCCACACTGTGTGAGTTTCTTGAATGAAATAAGTAACACCGTGGCCTCCCAAAAGTAATGCATTAGTTATTAGCTTCTGCACCACATTTTCTTTAGAGATCTGGCATGCCTTTTCCTGTTTTTGGATCATACGTCCTCTCCATAACAACTTCCATTGGAGTATCCTTAGGACCAGCTGCACCACGAAACCAAAACATACACAAGAATGGAAAGATCAGACTCGGCAGAACACACATAAAAAAGTGGACCCAGCAGAGAACTCAAACATAAATTGGTTGAACCAACTCTAGAGAATTTCCCTTGCAAGTTAAATAGACAGAACGTGGTAAACAACAATGTCAAACAAATACCATCGAATGAACACATGAGTCGCATAGCACAGCACCTATCCAGCATCACTCAGCACACAACGTCTCAAAGTTGTGCAACCCAATACCACCACATTCCCAGCTTCCGCAGTCCGCACCCCAACCCCACACGCAGAAAAAAACGAAGAATAATAAAAGCATGATAAGAAGGCATTCCTCCAAACAGTAATCCCACAGATAAAGACAAGGGAAAGAATGAAGAATAAACCTCACCAGAATCCTTATAATCTAATTAAAAATTACACTTTTTCTTAAATGAAACTTGTCCTACATTAAGGAGGTAGCCTACAAATGATTCTAAGCTCTCTATAAAGTTTTAAATCTTTCATTTCTTCTTCCATTGTAAATCAGATTATACCTCTAAAGCAATTAACAAATTTTTTCAAGTAACCCCCTCAACCCACAAAAATAAATAAAAGAATACAGCATTTACTACATTTGAGATGCAATAGAATGCTTCTTTAGACACATATACTCATATGTAAAAGGATTTGATAATTACCAGCAGTAGGCCTTGGTGTGGTCCTTATTTTTAAGATCTCAGGCCGGGGAATGATAGAACCAGATGCTCCAATACCTCTTGAGACTCTTACTTTGGAGCCATCCTCCAGGTATCTAATTCCCACCTTGGTTGGCTTCCTGTGGAAGAAGACATGAGCTAACATGTTCTAAGAGCAAAAAATAAAAGGTGAAGAGAAATAAATACATCCATACCCTGTGACTGGATCTATCACCTGAACGTTGGATACATGCAGCGGGGCTTCAACTGAAAATATTCCACCTTCATGGCCTTGGCCTTGTTTGATATGTTTCTTGACCTGCAAAAGGGCATATAATATAAGGGACAGTTTTATTTTACATACTAATTATTTTTGATAAAATAAGGTGATCATATTTATGAATGGTACCAAGTGGGTACTGAAAGAGAAAGATGTAACAAAGTGATTTGTCCTCTGATAAAGCTTTAGAAAAAGGCCAAAATATTTGAAATGTTAGATATATCATTAAATAAAAAAGAGCTTGAAAAGCTTCTTGGTAAATCAACAGCACTCCTTAATCCAGCTATCACTAAGTGTGATAGTGAACAAGCTACTTTCTCATATTCTTTTATATTATGGTCACCAATCAGGATTTACTACATTGAAACTACTTTATGCTCTCGGACTACAATCGCATACCATTGGATAATTAGAACCTAGATATTCTTCAGTCTACACCCATTCTCCAACACCACCACTAACTTAATGTAAACAACACACAGTGAAGGCTAATACTATCACCACTTGAACCCAGAGAGAAATAATCCAAATTCAGAGGTACCGGGAAAACTGGCATAACAGAATTGCGCCCTGAAGGTCACATCAAGTCTGATAGGATCATATAAGACTGCTAATTTGTCAAGATCCTAACCTCTCTATCCAGTGAGCTCTTTAATTTAAAGCTTCTCTTGCTAGTTCTAGATACATCTACAAACCTAACCATAGTAAATGCTGGTAACTGATTAACCAACGTTTGTGATTAAAAACTAAGAGTTTGAGATATATTCTCCGTCAGTATAAATTGTTTTCACGCCATCGGGTCAATTTTACCTTTTGCAGCAGGTAATCCGACTTAATTTCAAAATTACAAATCCCACGTTTTAAGGATGCTTACCTATAAGTCTCCTTTGAGTGACTTAATAGTGTAAAAAGTTCATACTGACTGTGCATATAACTTAATATATTTATTCTCAACCCTTCACTTTACTTTTTGTAATATCCGCCAACTGTCTACTGTTTAGTTGTACTGGCCAAAAAAAAAACTCGCATGTAAGAGAATTGCAGGTTGCGAAGATGAGGATGTTGAGATAGATGCGTAGACATACTAGGTTTGATAAGATTAGGAAAATGAGGTTATTCAGGAGAAAGTAGGGGTAGCCTTTGTGCCAGGCAAGATGAGAGAAGCGAGACTTAGATGATTTGGGCATGTGCAGAGGAGGAGTGTTGACACTCCTGTTAGGAGGTGCAAGAGGTTGGATTTAGGAGTTACACGGAGGGATAGAGGTAGACCGAAAAAGTATTGGGAAGAGGTGATTAGACAGGATATGGTGCAACTTCATATCACCGAGGACATGACCTTAGATAGAAAAGAGAGAAGATCGCGTATTAGGGTAGAAAGTTAATAGGCTAGTAGAGGTACCTTGTGATGTAATAGGTTAGTAGGATTAGCCGCATCTTTATATATTGTGTTGTTACTGCCCGTTACTTATTTTGCTACTTTTATTTTTATTTATAGAATTTTCATTGCTTTTCATTTTAGTCGCTATTCTATATCTATTTTTTTTTCTTCTTTTGGGGCTGATATATTTGAGCCGAGGGTCTTCCGAAAACAACTTCTCTATCTCTATGAGGTAGTGGTAAGGTTTGCGTACACTCTACCCTCCTCAGAATCCACTTGTGGGATTTCACTCGGTATGTTGTTGTCTACTGTTTGGTGTTTGCTCAACGGGTTTTGTATGTAGAACAATTATTATTATGCAGAAAATTAGTACTCATCTGCATTAGATTTTATACCTCAAAGACATCTCTTATTCTTTTCAATATTTTGATTAAGGCCACAATCTTTGTATATAGTGAGCTGTACCTCCAGATTGCAACATGCCCTTTGCTTTAAAAGCAGGGATATTTTCATTTTTATGTAAGTTGCAAACGACATCATAGCATACAAACCAGCTATCAGATTGTTAGAACCACTTATCAATCTGCTATGTGAAATTCACAAGCATCCTATATTAGAGCACAACTATTAAAAAGAATTTATTTGTGTAAGACCCAAAACATGGAAAAGGCAACACTTCGGAAACTCTTAACGACAAACTTTCTTATTCATTACAACCTAAGTCCTCAGTTCTATACACAACCCCTGCAATTTGAGCATATGTCCCAGCATCAGATAATCATGGTTACGATGGATCCACAATGAATATGGCACATACTTAACGTTGAATACCATAACAAACTAGATATACACAAAAACTACAATAGATGATATCCAACACTTGAGGCTCAACAACCAGTTACAAATTGTGCCGGACGCTAAACATGCCTATTACTTTTTTTCAATTGGTAAGCATGCCTTATACTCCGTTTGTTCACTTTTACTTGTCCGTTATACTAAAAATGAACTTTCATAGCAACTTTAGCATATCAGGAGAAAGACAAACTTCTCATATTTTGCTCTTATCATTAATTATTCCTTCCCCAAATCATTTTCCAAATCTATAGAAACTATACACCGTTAATATTAGTAAAATACTCATACAAAAGTATTGTTTCTTAAGGGATGTGCAAAGTCCAAACTAGACAAGTAAAAGGGGACAGAGGGAGTATTGTTTAGACAGACATTTACTTTTGCAAGACTTGCGAAGTAGTAGCTTTTTTTGTTAATCATTCCCACAAGACTACCAGTGAAGCTTTAGGTGACTGGAAGGCCAAACAGCCAAAATTCCCTGTTCAAGACAGAACAATTGTGTTCCCAGGCTTTGCAGGACTAAACTAATATCAGCAATGGCGAAGCCACCTTATGCTGAGAGAGCTACACTACTTAGTTAGGGTAAAATTTTAGCTTTATGCATATATGCTATATGTTGACTCTCCTCATTTTTTTACGTGTTCATACTTATTTATATTTTGACACCCCTTACTGAAATTTACAATATCAGGTACTCTGTGTCTGCACTAAGTGAACTTAGCTTCATATTATGAGAACAAGAGACCAACTGGCTCATAAAAATGAGAGTGATATGACAAGAAGTGTTTAAAGAAAGAATAAATTATGACAAGATATGCTTAGAGATATAACGTAAGTGCCACAGAATTGCTAACCAGGTTTTTCCCCTCGACAATTACACGATTTTGAGAACGTATGACACGCTTAATGATACCAGTCTCGCCTCTATCTTTTCCTCTGGTAATCATGACCTGAGTTTTGGGAAAAAAAGGAAACATGATACAGAAGTATTAAGAAAGTGAATTAGTCATGGAAACAATAATGAATGAGCTTACATTATCTCCTCTTAGAATTCTCCACTGATGAATGAGTTTCTGATAACTTTTCCACTTCATTTTGACCTTAATCAAAGTAAAAGATCCAGTCTTTACATCCAGATGTACGAATAGAACACTTATTAGATGAATATCAGATAAGGCCTCCCAAAAAAACACTATAGTCAATCAAGAATCATAAAAAAGTCAAATCTATTGCAAACCCGTCTAAGCAATAGACTATGCATTTGCAGAGTAGGCCACTACTCTTAACTTATCAGAAAAACAAAAGCACTTACTACAAAACATTATTATCATTAAGTAAGCAACAAAATTTTCATAAACTCCAACTCAGAGCTCAACAAAGTCAAAACAGTATCCAACATTATCTTAAGATATGAAAAATGCAGGCATAGTAAAGCCAAATCAAGGAAAATGGAGAAGATCTCTATTCAAAATGAATAAAGCATAATCCTAGTAAAATTCAAACAAGGAAATAAACTCAATCACCATTTGTATTAAGTTACTGATCTGAACTACAGAGAAGCTGTGGCGGAGCCACATAGGTATTAGGGGGTTCCGAACCCCCTTCGGCGAAAAATTATTCGGTAAAAATAATTTTTTATGCATATATATAATAGATGTCGAA
Organism: Solanum virginianum; assembly: GCA_000787875.1. Classification (NCBI taxonomy): domain Eukaryota; kingdom Viridiplantae; phylum Streptophyta; class Magnoliopsida; order Solanales; family Solanaceae; genus Solanum; species Solanum virginianum. Next base: position 82,762 of record DF362329.1, read on the forward strand.
CCCCCTTCAATTAGTTCGTGTCTACTTCTTAAAATTTTGAATCACCTTATAGAAAATCCTGGCTCCGCCATTGCAAAGAAGCATATGTGACATGTGTTAGTATAACAAAAAATGTCTTCCCTTGTTTGGTTACCTTATCGCAACTCCTAATTAGTCCAACACCTAGACACTAATATCAAGCTTTAATACCCTTAAAGTATCAATACATAATCCTTATACCTAATTCACCTTGTAAAGTTACTCTATATCACCTAAAATAAAGGCCAACGGTCCAGAAAATGTTTTCTCCAAATGAAACAGTTTCCATTTCCTCAATCACATCAAGAAACAGTAAACAAAACATTTTTGCATCTGGGTGTCTTTAATAATGGAAAGAGAACATACTTTCAGTAACCCAAGTCAAATTAACAATCAAATTCTCAATTGCACTTCGATAATTCACAACAACAGCAAAAAAAGAAATTAAAATGCAAAAAAAATAGATTAATTTCACAAAATAAAAATAAAATCCAATAGGGAAAGAAGAAAGTGGTACCTGAAAGCTTAAGGTGCCAAAGCTCTACACTTTCCACAGGGTTTAAGCCTTTGAAGGTGGTGGGGTTTAATGGATTCTTTTTTATGGGCTGCCTTTATTATTTTGGGCTTGATAAAGTTGGCTACCAGCCCAATTACCGTTTAGGAAGAAGAAAATTGGGAAAAATTCGACAAATAGCCACTTTTTCAAAGGAAAAGTATGCGGATAAGTAAATATATACTTGTTAATTAGCTAACAAAATTATAGTTTAAGTTCGTTATAGACCACAAAAAATATCTAGTTGTAATTAGAGTTTGAGTTTTGTATAATAAATGTAATTTATACAAACATTGTGTGCGATTGTACAAAAGTTATGCGTGAATCAAATTATATAACAAAATATACAAACACCACGAATTATATCGAGAATCATACAAAAGTTATCCACGAATTATATGAAAAAATATACAAGCGTTATACAAAAACTGAGAATTGTATAACGAATTATACAAATACGAAATATAATTACCTAAACTATAATTATAGAGCATAATCAAATGGTATATATTTTTGCTTATCCACGTAAGTTAGACATTTACTAGTATTATTTTAAAACTAATTAATGTTTAGTGGAATTATTTTTTTTATATATGAATAATTAATATAATTATTTTTAATTAGTCCATCAAACAACTTACCCACTTTTAATATGTCGATCATTATATTTTGACAGAGTAGGATAATCTATATTCGATTATTTATTTATTTGTGGATATTATCAACCTTTATTAACAGGAACCTCAATATTATGTTAACTTTATTGGTAGTCTATGATCAAATAATCCTTTTGAATTTTACTTGGAATTGAGCAATCAACATTTATTACCATATTTTTTTTATAGACTCAAATTTAAAATCACAAGGCTAGAATGAATGTTAAACAAATGGAAATAAAATATCAAGATATTAACAATAAAACACCTTTACACGGTGATTAATATTTACTAGCATATATATAAAAATAAGTTATGGTTATAAATGTTAGCCCTGTTTGCGCTAAGAAATAAAATAATAATTATTTTAATAATAATAAACAAATTACGTGTAAAACTATACTGAGTATACGATTCATAACCAACAAGGCAATTAAAATGGTGCTCAACTATCAACATTGATGATTGACTTTATACACATTTTCAAAAATAAATTAGTATCAGTGGTTGGTAACAATTAACAACTAAAACCAAACTAAAAGATTTAAAAATCTTTGGTAATTTTGTCAATTTTTCTCATGTTGATTTTGGAAATGAAAACAATGTTGACAAAATTTGTGTTTGTGGTCATTTATTCAAAAAGTTATGTTTGGAATTGACTATTGGTTCCCAACACGAGCCCGAGGCCAAATTAATTGAATTTCCCTTTCTAACTTTTTCTCCTTTTCTTCCTATTTCGGAAACAATTTCTCTATCTCT
>DF362329.1:91317-103833 GCA_000787875.1 Solanum virginianum
GACCCCAAAAGAGAACACCATGGGTGTGTTTGGTACTAAGGAAAATATTTTTCATAGAAAATAAGTTGGTTTATAATCTATTTTTTCGTGTTTGGTTGGTGAGTGAAAAATTCATTGTTTAGTTAGTGAATGAAAATATTTTTCAGAAAATATCTTTTATTTTTGGCTAAATAGTAGAAGATATTTTCAAGAAAAATAGTTTATGATATAAAAATAAACTCCTTCCCTCAAATTGAAACCCAACCAACATTTGATTCGAGATCCAGTTTCGATGATCAATCCAAATTTCAACCCTAAGACTCAACTTTGGATCCAATTTTGACATTTAAATCTGAACGATTGATCAATTTGGAATCTGATCCTGAAACTTGAATCGATACCCAACTTCTAAATCAAGACCCAATCCCGACACAACTTTCTGTTGAGGAATTAACCAATTGCACTAAAAGTCTTATGAAGTTTACTCTTTTACTATTCAATCTTACTTTTTGTTATAATCGTAATTGTAACGATAGACTAATAATGTAATTAGGTGGTTAATTAGGCTATGTTTATTAGGTAGTAATAGCTAATGAGTGAGCTATAGTGAAGTCAGTTGTGATTATTAGCCTATAGATAGGTATTTTGTACAGTTTTGAGATCATACAAAATATGAAAAAACCTTTCACAAATATCTTCTCTTTTCTTCCTGTTTTCAATAATAGTAATTTCCAAACAAACTTACAACAATAATCTCAATAATAATCAGATCTACAAGAAGGAATCCTATAACCTATAGAGGTTTTATCAGATCAAATATTAATTTTTATAGAAATAATCTTAATTAAAAATAAATTATGTCACTTTTAATGATAAATGCATATATTATCGAGGATGCTAAATAAACAAGTCGTTTGATTGAATTTATTGTTACATAGTCGGTAAGTGGTGTTTACTATAATGAACTCATTTAATGAAGTGGTGAAACCATTAATTAAATTATATGATAGAACAATAAATATTATTTTATTTTTAATATATTTTTAAAAAAAAATAAATTTTAAATATGAATTCTGTTTTTCTAATAAAGAGTATCTTACCCCAAATAAAATTTATTGAGATTTGGATAAAAAAAATTGAAATTAATATCAAAATACGACCTAAAAACTAAAAAAAAAAAAAAAAACACGATGAAAAGGAAGTGGCCAAATAAAGCAATTTTGAATAGTCTTTTTTGTATTTTTCCAAAGCATGGACAACCTATTAACAACGTAACCATCAATACGTGCTAACCTATTTATTTTATCTCATTTTAGATGGTGGAATTTTCTATTCTCTATAAAATCAGAATTAAAGTCAATTTAGAGTAGTTTATTTTAAATATTTTTAAATTAAATATTTAGAATAATTTTTAAATTACTACTTGTATATAAGAAGATAAGGTAATAGCTTCCAATTGTAGCTGTCTATTTGAGCAGTTTTCGATTGTTCTACCTGCTTCAGCTGTCTATTTTTTCGCCTTTATTATATGGGGCCAATAAAACATATCTTTTAGTCTTTTTAATTTAAACTTTTTAGCAGTTGTGTATTGACGTGTCTGTTTCAAATATTTTATAATATTTCTTTAACTGTTTCAATTATAATTTTACAATAATTTTTTAAATATAGATTAAAAAATCTATCAATGTTACATAAATCAAGACTAAAAAATAATCTATACTGCAACCTCCAGTGAGCCAAAAAAAATTAATTTGTGGGCTTTTTAATTTAATCTTTTCAGGACAACTGTGTATTGATATGTCTGGTTCAGCGACTTCATAATATTTCTTTAGCTGATTCAATTATAATTTTACAATATCTTCAAAAATATATAGGAAAAATCTATCGATATTCCATAAATCGAGACTAAGAAATAATTTATATTGGGTCGTGCCAACACGGGCCACTAGTATTCAAATAATATTTTAAAAATATTTGTAAGTATTTAATTTTAAGTTAAAATAATAAAATCAAATTAAAAGTCAAAATAATTCAAACATGCTTTCAGCATAGAGTTTATGTTAGGATCGAAATAATTAGATGTCATGCGGAAGCTAGCAAAGCAAATCTCTAAAGATCACGAATATGAAGATAAACGAGAAACATATCATAAAAAGATATAAATACTTATTATGGTTCAGTCAATCGACCTACAATATCATAAATATAAATTTCTATTCAAATTTTAATATAAATTAGTTCTATTCAAATTTTAGTATGAATTAATATCATGAAAAGTCATGAGAACAAACACAATTAATATGAATTTTAAAAAAAGAGAAAGAAAATAAAGGAAAAATAATTGAAAGTGATTTCGAAGAGCAAATTCAGATAAAATTGGTATAAATTATGCATGAATTTTGTACAATAATTTAAGATTAATATTTAGTTCAAAACTATGAATAATGGGTATTTTAATAAAATTTAAAAATTTGAAGTAACTGAAACACTAAAATTCGTCTCAAATTCTATTTTTTTTTAAATTTAATCACTTAAAATATTTATGAAATAATAAATTATATAGCTCAACACTAATTCTCAAAAAAAAAAATCAAATATATTTATGTCCACCTTAGTATTTACCAAATAAGTAAGAAAAAGGTGTGAATCATGCGATGGGATTTGGTGGCTTCTCATTTGGAGAAGGTCAAGATGGGTTGGTGTTACCGGTTATTACCGGTTGGTTGCGCCAAAATGATGCGCACGCTAATCAATGCGCTTGGAGATACGGGAAGTCTTTCTCATTTGTTCTCAAAATTACAACATTTATGTAGTTGTTAGTATACTAAAAAATAATTATTTCAACTTGCATAATTAAAATATAATTAATTATTTTTTAAATTTTACTTTTAGCATTAATTATTTTAGAATTAAAAAGTACATGTATAGATAAAAATTTATTTATTTATAAAAAATATATTAATTAAATAATATTTCTCATTTATTTTTTTAAAATTATATTATTATTTTATCATAACAACTAAAATGTGACCCAAAAATTAATAATAAAAATTAGTCCACCACTATTTACTTCTCGTATCAATGGTATTGTTGGTGGGAACACCACTAGTCCACTACTGCAGGAGAAATAAATAAATAAAGGGCTAATAGACTTCGAGTTAAGGATGGTAACGGAACGGGGCAAGATGGGTATAGAGCAGATTTAGAGTTATGTGGAGTGGGGTTGATTTAAAGCTATGCGGGGTGGGGGATGTGAAACGGGTTAAAGTAGGTATTTTTTAAACTAATGCAGGGCTAGGTGGGGCAGATTGCAGGTTTAAAAATCAAATAGGAATTTAAAGAAATAAAATTTTTCTAATTAGTAAAATTAAAGATATAAATTTTTTATATTAAACATTACTTTTATTTTTTTTTTCAAATTTAAACTAGACATGTCCGGTAAACTATTAGTTGTTAAAATGTTAATTAAAAACTTTTAATTAATGATTAAAAAATAATTGTTAAAATGTCAACTAAAAATAGTTAATTAGTTATTGTGACGTTAATTAGTAAAAAAAAAATTAAATTCAATTAAAAAATGAAAGAACTTTAAAATTTAAGCAGGAGAGGAGGAGAGGGAAAGGAGGAGGGACTTAATTAGCCAAAAAAATTCAATTAAAAAATAAAAGAACTTTAAAATTTAAGCGGAATGAATTTATGCGGGGCGAGTATATGTTGAGTGGATTGAAAATAAAAAAAATCATCATGTGAGTCGGGGCGAGGCGGTTTAAAAAAATTTGCCGGTTGAGCTCAACCCGCTTCGCACCCGCCCCGCGCCAACTCCATTGCCATCCCTACTTGAGTCCCTCTATTATTTGTAATTTTAATTTTGGTCATTGTGCAATTTAATCTTCAATCATTTGAAATGTGAATTTCTTATTCCATTTCTAAGGAATATTTTTTAAAAAATTAAAATTATTAACTCTTTCGCTATTCGATTGCCATGGGTTATGGTAAAATATATTGTTACGTCATATTAAAAAGTACTTATATGATTTTAAAAATAATTGAAATATAATATAAAAAACCTAACATGCGTATTTTAATTAATTAATAGTTAAATGTGTTGAGATTTATCATAAAAACAAAAAGGGCAATTTATCACTAGTTGATAGATTCCCATTTTTGTTTTTGTGATATTCCTTATAAATTCCATTCTTGTTTTTTTGTGATGAGTTTATTCCAACTACATTCACCTTGTAAATTTCAATTTTTGTTTTTAGTTACATTAGGAAACCATCTATTTGAATTAATCACATTATTTTGCCATGATTATATACCAAACCATATATTAAACGATAAATTATTAAGATTTGTAAGGTTCGATGATATTATAAACAATACTGATAATTATGTTTAGAGTGCTAATGTTATAGTTTCTATTCCAACTACATACACCTTGAGGGATGATCATTGCAAATAAGAAAGTATACTTCAAGTCTTACGACATAGCTATGAAGCATAAAAAAGAGTTGAATTCTGCGAAGAAAATGGGATGGTATTACATTTTGAAAAAGAAAATAAATAAAATGTCATTATAATTTGCAAATCCCAACGCTAATTAAGAAATTTTCCCCATATACAAATGGACCAGAAGCCTGTAAATTGTTGGGGGCAACCTCAAAAGTTCATTTTTGGTCCAGCTCAAATTTAAGTTGAAATTCAACATCTGGGCCACCATTAACACAACTGGGCCTAAGTTGGCTACTGATAGAGAAATAACAAGGGAAAGGAACACTTGTACCTGAAAAAAAAAACTATTTATAAGTACCTATTTTCTTACTTTCGTATACCTTGTTTCTAATTATTCTCACATGCTTGATGTCATGAGAGTGTATATATGCTCTGATGGTATTAAAATAAAGAGGCAATGAATAAATGAAACTGTTTGATATCGTCAAAGTGTATATATATATTTTGATAGTATCAAAGTGGAAGAGATATGCTTCAATGAGAATACCACTCAGTTGCTCCTTGATACCATTAGAGTATATAAACTTTGATGACATCAAAGAGGAACATGCAATGCTTCAATAGAAATACTGCTTGATTGCGGTTTGATATCATATAGTATATATACTAATGATATCAAGAGTGAAGAAACAATGGTTCGTTGAAAAGATTGCTCAATTATTATGTAGATACCGTTAGAGTTTAGAATTTAATAAATAAGAGTTTAGAAAAGATTTCTCTTAATTGTTTTCTATTAATTTTTTTTTAAAAAGTCTAATCCTATATGATACTGATAAGGCATCAATATATCAAAAGCTCAATTTTATCATATTTGCATACTATCATGTGTTTTTTCTTATTAGTCGCTCTTTTTGTTTCCTTTCTTTTCCTTTCCTTTTTCATATCTAATTTATTCTGCTTATGTATTTTTGAGACGAGGGTTCCTAGGAAACAACCCTTCTACCTATATGAGGTACTGATAAGGTCTACGTATACTCTACCCTCCCTAATCCCCACTTGTGAGATTCTACCGGGTATGTTATTATTGTTGTTTATCTATTTTTGGTAAATAAGTTCACAATTTGATCCATTTTGTGTAGTTTTCCCAAATAATGAAGGGCAGATTAAATAAACTCACTAGCAAACATGAATAGTCTCTAGCAAATTACATATCAAATGACTTCAAACATCAAGAGAGTTTTGTATTTAAAATTTCAAACAGTTTTAAAGAGATTTTGAGTTGGTAGAAATTGAATAGTCAATGTATACTTCACGTATAGTTATACTATATTCAATTTTTGAGCGTAGCATGATTTATTATCAGTGTATAACCATGTATAAATAAGCCATATTTTAGCTTTTCCCTGTATTATAATATATAGTTAATGTTGAATTTTTATGACTTTTTAATTATTTTTATATTTATAAATAAGTTATGGCTATATATTGTAAAATGGCAGTGTATATCAACATAATAATATCAGGGATAAAGCCTGCAAATAAAGCACCATTAATGATTAAACCGACGACAAAATCTGTGCTTGTGATGAACATAATCTTAGGACTTGAGTATAAAAAGGATTAATTTGATTCAAAGATCCACCTAGTTTGCACTTTTATTCCAAAAGCAAGCTAAATTAATAATTAGGAGCATTACATGGAGTATTATTTAAATTTAATTATTCACACTCCATTTTCTTTATTCTGTTGCTGCCTAATTGTTGCATTAGTATTTAATTTCTACTAATATTAGCTTAACGAGGATATAAAGAACTGAAAATATAAGACGTCAAAAATTCAAATAATTTTTTTAAAAAAATATCGAGGAATATGGTGGGATAGATAAAAATTAAGACTCCTCATCTTTAATCAGAAATTTTGAATTTAAACTCTGAAGAAAAAACTACAGGCAAATAATATTTTTCTTTCAAATGAAACTTTTGCAGTGAATTAGTTCTGAAGTAATCGCATCAGTAAATTTTAAATACTTGATGATTTTAGTAAAAATAAGAAACTTGAATAATTGCATATATATAGTCCATCAACCTAATTTTGTGTCCATTAATTTGGTGACACTGACAATACTTTGTTAAGTTCATATAACCCAATTGATGTTGCTTAATGGCCAGCAAGATTAGTCTATTTTAAAGTGGGATCATGGATTTATTCTTTCAGAAATAGTCTCTTTATCTCTACGAGGTAGTGGTGAAGTTTGTTTACTTTCTATCCTCTGCAAATCCATTTATCAAATTTTACTGAATATGTTATTGTTATTATAAACTTATTTACTATTTTTTATTTTTTTAAAAGAATTATTTACATTTGTTCTTGGAGATTTTAAGAAGAGTTAATTTTTTTTCTTTCTATTCATACGTTGACCCCTCGCAATAGTGCATCTCATGTCTGTAATTTGTGAATAATGGACCAATTGTAAACAAAAACATATAAAAGAAACAAAATAAAGTCAAGCTGAACAAGTCACTTTCAACTTAAAATAACTATAATTTACCAAAAAGTATCCTCCCGTTATTTTATTTTACTTGGCTCATATTATTAAGCTTGACGCTCTCAATAAAAAAAATAATTTAAGTAATTTTATTAATTAAGCTTTAAAAATTTAAATTTATTTAATAATATCTTATATAGTTATTTAAAAATTAAAATAGCATTAAAAACTAATATTTATATTCCTTACTCTTTCTGTTTCAAAAAGATGATTTTAGTTTGACTTGGCATAATTTTTTTTTTTAAAAAAATCAATTTTATAATACTAAATTAAAGTTATGTGAAATAAATATCAAAATGCCCTTTAATTTAATGATCTTAAATATGTCAGTGAAAAAGTCATAAATTATATTAAATGTATCCGAGATTTGATATATATGTATAAAAAATAATTTTTGATTGATATATTTCATAAAATTTTTTAATACGTAATATGATTTTTTGATAAAGAATATCCAATTGACTATCATCAACTATATTAGAACTACGTTATTAAAATATGTCATATAAAATGTTAAAATTAAACTTATATTAAAGAAATTAAATTATTATTTTCTAAAGAGACTAATAAAAGTATCTATTAAGAAGAAGAAGATACTTGGAATTCAACTTGGTTTAGTGGACGGCTTTTTAATTGTGTCGGCACACTGTAGACAAGAATGGACCATCTCGATGTTTGCGCTGATTGAGGAACTAATTTATTATTTGGACAAATAAGTAGTTGAATTAAAATATTTTAATTTATGATTGGAAATTATTATTTGCTTGAAATATTTTTTCATAGCCAAGTGGAAATTCAACTCGTTTTCCAAGGGTGAATTGTAGCGGGCGTGAGAAACTCAATCAATCAATAAATTGAATTGATAAAAATATTATTGTTATCAGGTTATTAGGTTATTGGGTTTTTAATAGGTTTGCAAAAAATTATTGGATTATTGGTTTGATATCAATTTTTACTATTGGGTTATTAGGTAAATCGATAACTCAATAAAATTATAATAATTCATTATTTTATCCCTTCGTAAATATTAAATATTAGTAATTTAATACTAATGGGATACTATTATAATACTTTATCTATTTTAATATTTATCGTACTTAAGTGATTTGTTACCAATCTAGTATTTAGTCTTTAACTCTTTCGTACTTCATCTATTTTTATTAATGCAAATTCTTATTATCATCCTTATATGTAAATCAAAAATCGAACCGTTAAGGACTTAAAATCGATAAATCGAAACCCGATGAAAATTATTTTATTGATTTAGCATATTTAAAAATCGAAAACCGATAAATCGATAATATATAAACTTGAAACGAACTGATCAATGCACACCCCTGGTGGAGTTGGGAAAGAAAATTACAACGTAAAACTTCCTTTGAAAAAATGATTATTTTATAGTCAATCAATTTAACAATTAAGAAATTCTCATAGAAATGAAGCTTACACGTAGTTATGAATTGAACAAAATGAAAGATAATGGTATGGAATAAAACTCCCCCGTCTTCTTATGGTATCTAATTATTTTCTCGGCATTTTGTTATATATATATACATAATTTTATTTTATTTTTTTCTCTACCACTTTACAAGTTAGTAAATATCTCTCATAAATTAAAATTATTGAGAGTAGGGGAAGAGGCAAGGTCACATGGGACTAGAAGAAGAACCAAAGAAGGCACATGCAATATCAGGTTCATCATCCTAAATCAAATTGAATTAATAGTGAAACATCAAATTTTTAGAGTTATAAAAGAACACCTAAATTTTAATTCTCCAAATAGCCACATCATATAACGTGCCATCATATTGTCCTTGGCCTAATTTCCTTTTCATGCAAAACCATATTGTTAAAATTATTTAAAGTTTATGAATTTTTGGAAATATAAAATGTTAGTGTAATGTAATATACCATAAATACAATAGATTACAGTTGAAAATAAAATAATAAAAATTCATTCAGGCTGAGACGCGAATATCTCGCTCTCTTTAAGGAGATTCAAGTCCACTGCGGCATAATCTACATCGATCCAACAGTAATACTCTTCACTTGTCCCCTCCAAGATACAACAGCCCTACAAAGTTGTACGACTCAAACACTTCCGGATTAGTTGAAGAGTCCAAAGCTCCACAAAAAGAATATTTCTTTCAACATATATGTTGACACCCAATTTTGGTCCCAAACACTTCAAAAAATTCTTACTTTTTATGTTGATATTTTTAATTAGCTTAAAATACTTTGTCTCAGCTCTCTCTTTCACCAACCTCAATATAAACACAATATAATATTTCTCAATATTCTTCACTCTATATTTTCTTGTCTCTTTTTTCTTTACACAAAACAAAGTAAGATCACCACTATTTATAGTGAGTAATTCTTCCCATCCTCTTCATGAATAGGAAGATAATGGGTAATAAATTGGGTAAATGAATATTCCAAAGGTTACATAAGTTACAAGACTAAAAAGGTAAAATAATGAGTGAGAAGTTACCAGAACTAATTCATATGAGTTAGTGGTAAAAGAACTTACATAGGAACTTATTGCCACATTCTCCACTAATTCAAAATACAAATTAATATTATTATTTTTAATATTAAAATATATTTGCACCAACATAAATATATATATATAAGTAATTACTATAAATGTCAGAACGAATTTTTGAATTCTCATCAAGGAAGGCAGAAAACTTAAATGCATTTCATTTCTATCACTCGACCCAAAAATTGTTTTGTTACTAAGTTATAAACACATATTTCTTATAAATTTAATAGTTTTGTCGATTTAAATCTTGAAACATACAAAAATAATAAAGACCTTGAGAATTTAAATTCAGAACTCTATGTCTGTTTTTAAATAAAAAGTTTTGACTCTTTAATGATTGAAAATGTAAGTAAAATACTTTATAAAAAAAAATTCAATCCCCACGAGTCAAACTCAACTAAAGGTGAAGATGTTTTAATAACAAAAACTAAATATCTTATTAAGGATGAAAGAAATATCTGCTTTTTTAAATCAAACAATACAAGCAAAACGCGTTGATCTCATCACAAGAAGATCCCACATTAGAAAAAGAAGAAGAAAAAAAAGGTTATTGTAAGCACCGTCAGAGGTTCATGTTCTCACCATTTGGAGGGGCCACATTATCATGTGATCTCATTCATATACTATCAATATACATAAAATTTAGTAATATTGTAAAAAGGTATTTAATGAGTGTCCATCAAAATTGTTGTAAAGTGATATTGCCTACACCAACCTCGGTTGCGATACATTAGTAAAAGTGCTTCACTCTTAATCAGAGGTCTCGAGTTTGAATTCTAGAAATAAAAAAAATATTGTTGGGAGCACCATCCCCAAATAGGCTTTGCAGTATGTGATCCGAATTTAATTGGGACTCCACGGACTCCAAACACCGGGTCAAAAAAATAAAAAAATATTGCCTACACTTTTCATTCCAATATTAATTCATCACTTTTTTTATACTCTTCATAAAAATCATAAATAAAAAAGATAATTTTATTATTCTCTCTATTCACTTTTACTTGCTATTATTTCGGTATTTGAGGTCAACTTAACTAAATTTTAAAGCTAAATTGAAGTACTTGAATTTAGTATTTAAAATATAAAATTTAGATGGTTGAAAACTATACGAAAAATGCTATAAATTGCAATCTTCTCATATTATTATGATAAAAAAATGCATTTTAAAATGTTGATCAAAGTTTAACAATATTGCAATCTTCTCTTAATTGCTTGACAATATTAACTTTTTTTAAATTATTTTATAAATTATGAAATTTAAGCTATCTGATCCACAAATATTGGTAATTACTAGAAAATAAACAGGAAATGGAAAAATATTTTTACCTCTTAAATTGTTATAAAGTTTTGTATGACGTGCAATTATCCAAGTGTAACAAATATGTATAAGCGTCTTTTTGTTTTCTTAGATCAAAAATGACAATCACAATTCTGATAAATGAAATAAAAATAAAGATAATAATTTTTTATGTTTTTTATCTTTTAAATTTTTTAATGAAAATTTTAATTCTATACGACTAAAGTACTATCATAAATCGGTGATTTTTCTACGTATAAAATTAAAACTCGTTACCGATAAGAAAAAGCATATTATATTATAATAAATTCTTGAATAAGACGTAAACCCCAATCAACCAAAAGTGGGAAAAAGACAAAATGCAAAAAATAATAATAATAATAATAATAATTACAAATAATAATAAAAAAAAAAAGACGAAGAAAAGGAGAGGACATAATTAACGTGGTCCAGTAAGATTGATTGAATCTATTTATCGTTTACGTAATTGCGCATGATAACTCTTACCTTTCAAGAATTATACTCCAATAATTATTACTACATACATATATGTAATAATTGTTTACGAACAATATATTTTTTTCATTTTCAAATGGTACAAATACAGTACATAATTAAGTTGAAGTCAAAAAAATTATATATCATATAGAACACCCTCTATATGATATATAATAGTCCAATGTGATTAATTATTTATTAATTAACAATTTAGTTGTTTGATTATCTTAACAATTTGCTGTTTGAATTCTATTTTCTCATAATTAGTATATATATTTTTAAATTAAGAATATAATATCACTTGCATGTTGCATCATCGTGAAGGCAGTTTGAAATCAATTAATTGAAAGAACATTTAGCACACGTCTTTTTCATGCAAAGTTGCTAACGGATAGCTGTCTAGAAATGTTTGTTCTTCTCTCTGTTTTATTTTACCTGATATTTTTTTAATTTAATACGATATTTAGAAAAAAAAAAACTTTTTAAATTTATATTTAAAACAATTCTTAGATATTTGTGTAGTTAAAAGTCATTTTATTGAAGGTAAAAAGTAAATTTTAAATTTAAATTATTTTTAATTACAGTTAGGTGACATTCTTTAATTTTTAGGACGGGCTAAAAACAGAAGTGTGTCACATAGAATGAAATAGAGGGAGTACAATTTACACGTACATTACAATATATTTAGTAGTCCTTTGATAATTGGTTTAGAGATGAATATTTATGTGAATACTAAATTTTGTGTACCTAAAATCTCATATAGTAATTCGGTTGTTGGCTAAGATGTAAAATATTCATATATCAAATTAATATGATATTTGATTTATAATTTAAAATTCGCATGATTCATACATATATAAGTTATTTAAAAAAATTTATATTATTTACTGTGAGACAGAATATGAAACAATTATTGTGCATATATAACTAATATATCATCTATGAAATAATATATAGATTTTTTTTTGTAACTAACTAAATCATATATTAACGGCCTTTCCCAAAAACATATGTCAAAATTGGTAACATGCATCACATGCTTAAAAGTTCGAAAAGGTAAATTATTTTTATTCAAATTATTTGTATTTCATTCTTCAAAATTATTGAGTTGTACTTATTTAGCTTTTTCTATTTTCAATCCCTTAAAAGTATACAGAAAATTTTAAATTACTTTGAAAATAAATAAATAATATTAAGCCC
>DF362328.1:0-33929 GCA_000787875.1 Solanum virginianum
TTAGATTCTAGTATCTTGTATACACATATGTTTGACATGTGACACTTAACCACCTGTTTGAGCTTTCTAAATCTCTGTTATGTTTATTAGGCGGATGGACCGCAGCGGTGACCTTGTCGGCCCGCGTATTCATGTATTCATATTTATACTCTGTTTGCTAGCTCGCTGTACATTTTTGTTTCAGGTGTCTAATCCATAATACAGAGGAAACTCTGCCCAAATTTTTGCAAAATGAATAGTAACTTATGTGATAATCTGAATTGATTATGTTGTCTGGGTGCCCCTATCGGGTACCAGTCACGGCCCATAAGTTGGGTCGCGACAGCTTCCCCTTAGAAATTATTTGTTTCTTAGTTGTTGTTTAATTATGCCTCTGCAAAACTATGTGCTATATGTGGTTAAGAGGCTTGTTTGGGGTCCCCTCAGGTTCCTTTTTCATCGTATCACATCTAGGCCCTAGGCTCGGGTCATGACAAGCTTGGTATCAGAGCACTATGTAAATGGTCCTTAGAAATCCAAAACACTACATCAAGTAGAGTTTTGTTCATGGTTCTAAAGCATGCCACAACTATGCATAGAATACCATGAGGCATCTTAGGAAAAGAATCACTTCTTCATACTCTATGTCGCTATATAAATTTAGATCAAGGCTTTCTATCTCTAATGGATGGTATTTTCTCTTCTAGATCACGGCACCAAGATGAATGGCACAAAGAGCTCTCCTCCCTAGGTTGAACTGACCCTTCTGGCTCTACAAGGTTCCCCCAAGCGAAACGATATCAGCATGTGGTTACTTTATTGGCAAGGACCAAGCCCAACCAAGGAGTTCAAGATCTTCATACTCCTACCTCGGCTTCAAGAGTGAGGAATTTCACAAGGATGAATCCATTGAGTTTTATGGTTCAAAAGTGGAAGAAGAACCCCAAGAGTTCATCAATGAAGTGTTTAAAGTCTTCGCTATTATGGGGGTAACTTCGGATGAGAGAGCGAAATTAGCTGCATAACAATCAAAGGACTTACTCAATCATTGTATAACCAATGGAAAATACAGAGGGAAGATGATGAGCCAATTCCTTGGGAAGAGTTCAAAGTTTCTTTCTGTAACTCCCCACATTTTATAATACTAGTACCATGTGAATAAAATATGATATGGCTACTTACCTTGTTTGAATTTGTTAGCTAAACGGAAAAGAGGCCCAATATTGAATTTGTCCAAGTCTGAGTATGGATAAAATCTGTGTTAAGAGTGTAACTCCAGACCATGTATTAGCATCAAAAATAAACTATGATTACAGCCCAAGATTAATTATAAAAGGATGCACAAAATCCGTTTCAAAACTGATAACTCTAGCCCATGTATTAGCATCACAAATGGACTATGCTTACAGCCCAAGATTAATTATAAAAGGGCCCAAAGTCTTCACAACTCATATGACTAATTTGACCCAAATTAAATGACCAAAAAATTGGGGAAATGGGCAGCCAAGGCCCATCCATTTTTGTGAACAATTTAGACCCAAAGATGAGGTCCAATATGCAGCATATTCTACTTGGTAGAATGAGTCAAGATATGGTCAAAATAGCTACAGTAAGTCATACAAAGATGCCTTAACAAGAGAGTGAAAGCAGCCCCTAAGTCATTTTACCCTTTGGAAAATTTTAGCTTTCCTCAAAAGCTCTCATCTTCTCTCTACTTCATCTCACAAGGAATCCCATATTTTATCTCTAGAATACTTGAAGAAAACTTGGATCTCGAAGGCTAAGGTAAGTGGGAATTATCCATGTATTTGTTATACTTATTCCATGAAAAACAAGATCTATATGTTAGTATGTTGGTGCTGGAAATCTGGACAGCTTGTATCCTAAGAACCGCTATACACTTTTCTTGTTAATTAAGAGGTTTTCTCTTCTTGGCTGGCTCTATTATGAAGTAAGACATATGTATGTAACAAAGATTGGTTTGTTGGTGATGTAACTAGGCTGTTCCACCACTGTTACAGTCCACAAAGATGGATTTTTGCAGGATATCATAATGGTACTCTTAAAAGAAACTTGTGAGCTGAAAATTGGGAATTCTTATGTCACGACCTTCACTTGATTTGGGAGTATTTGTGGAATGTTATAATACTAGTTTTATGTAAAAAAAGACATTGGATACACTTTGGTTAAAGTTGGGACAGGTTTGGAATTATCGGTATCAAAATATAGTGAAGGGATGTAACGTTATGCTGCCCATTTATATGTTATGTAGAATTATTGTGTGTTCTATTTTGTGGGCTGATATAAGACTGTTGTGACACATAAATAGGCTACACATGATGTGAATATGATAATGTGTATGAGAAATTATGATTAGAGGTGAAAAGGTTGAAAAGATATGCTTGAATTTTATAACTACACACTTGCTGCCCGTGTGTTCTAATTTTATGAGTTTGGGCTGACAAGATGTGTTTATTGGCTGCTAATACTAGTTTTATCACCTATTATATTGTAGATTAATATTTGAAGTAAGAAAAGTTTGTCTCAAGGTAATAGCGAGGTCATACAGCGAGGTATGTAAGGCTACTTGATTTCGTATTATTTGGCATAAAACATAGATCCCTCCTTGGTACATAAAGACACTTACCAATTCCAACTCAATTATTGATTATGTATCAACTCTTTCACATGTTCATATGCTCCCATACATAGTCATCTTCAAATATTCACCCTTACTTGAATACCAAGATACATGAATTCATTCTACCAAATAAAGTTCATGTGTTGTTCTATCTCTTATGCATTTCATTACTTGTGTAACCTACTCCTGACATCATGGTGTTGTCTTTTATGATTATTTACTTGCCATATGTTGTATCTACATTCCTACAGCTCCAATATTCTGACCGCCAAAAGAATCATCTCAAAGGTAATGGGGACTAGATCAAGGGAAGCCAATATGATGGATTTCATGAACCTCAAGCAAGGTTATATGAGTGTTAGGGAGTATTCCCTTAAATTTAATGATCTATCTAGGTATGCTCCTCACTTGGTCGCTGATGCTTGGGCAAGAATGTATAGTTTTGTTTTGGGTCTATCCGATTTGATCAATGAAGAGTGTCGTCCCACTATGCTCATAGGGGATATGGATACATCTTGGCTTATGACATACACTAAACAATTTGAGGGGGAGAACCTTAGGAAAACAAGCATAGGGAAGTCCAAGAGGGCTCGACTTGTTGGAGGCTTCCAAGATACAAAGTGTCACGACCCAAGCCTAGGACTAGACATGACCCAACGAATGAGGAATCTGAAGGGACCCCAATCAAGCCTCTTAACATATCATTACACATCCTTGGTCGTGGAAGCAATTAAATAACAATAAAAGAGTAGAAATAAGGGAATAGGGACTAAGGGAAAACTTTCATATCATAAAACATCAAGAGAGTCAAAGAGAATCAAACTCATAGCATCATTACATAACTTGTTCGACAACACCTCTAAATATAGAACTTAACGAGCGCCAAGACAAGCAACCGGGATCATCCTAATAGTCATATATAACTTATCCAACAACATCTCTAAACATAGAACTTAGCAAGGGGTAAGACAAGCAACCGGGCTCACCCTCATAGTCAAAGCATATAATAAAAGGAAAGAGAGTCTTTATACATAGAATAAGATCAAAGACATTGTCCTCGAAATTGAGAACTCACCAACATGATTTGTAGAGATAGTACAAGCCACGGTAAGGATGAGGATAATCATTAGGAGCTTCGCTTCCTACATGGTAACATCATGTAGGCATAGAGTATGCATTAGTATGTTTGAATGTACTAAGTACGTAGGATTCAATGCAACAAGAGATAGTCAACAGAATCAAAATGCATAATTAGGCAATAAATGAGCATATGTCAATATATCATGCATGGGTCATGGTTGAAGTAAAACATGCTTACATAGAACATATTATATGTGTAGTAAGAGACCAACATTATGATGGTGGTCACACCCTACCTCCATGGTGATTGAGGTATTAACCCCTCAATTGGTTGATGGTGGTCACACCCCGCGTTCCATGGTGATTGAGATATCAACCCCTCAATTGGTTGATGGTGGTCTCAACCCGCCATCCAAAGTGATTGAGGTATCAACCCCTCAATTGGTTGATGGTGGTCTCACCCTACTGGATATAGTGATTGAAGTATCAATCGCTCAATTGATTGATTATGGTCTCACCCCGCTATCCATGGTGATTGAGGTCTAGCACCCTCTCAACTAGGTGTGGTCAACTTGCAACACTATAGTTACTTTTCATGAAATCAACATATATATACCTTTCTTTCATCATCATAAACTCATACAAGTCATAGGTCATGTAATGAATCATCAATGGCTCAAGAACACTAAACTGCACATTTTATCAAACACTTAGTGGGTGTGTAATGCTAATGTAAAATCATGCAATTAAAGAGTGAAATCATGCATGAAATCTTGATGTAAATAAACCCACCAACACCTGGTATACCACCTTGCAAAATACATTGAAACCCCTCATTAAAACTCATCATAGATCTTAGATTCATAACTCAAAACATACATAAACAGTCACACTTTTACAAAACCCCAATGTAGTTCTTAGTCAAATTCACAATAGAGGATCCATAAGTAAATTCAACTTAGAAACATGTAATTTAGGTAAAAAGGAAGCTTGGGCACCATGGATGAAAGGACCCAATGGTTGAACCCCTCATATCTTAACCTTAGAGAATTTCTTGATGAAGATTAGAATGGAGACTTAAAGCTTGACTGATTTTCCTAAGATCCGGAATGACATTTGGCACTTGAATTTTGGGTGAGATATTTGTCTAAGTGTTTGAGATAGTATTAGAGAATGTCTCGCATGATATGAAGGTGAAATATGGCTAAGTATAAGTATTTTCATGCATGGGAAGACTTAGGCCAAGATCTAAAATCCTTGGACTGAGATAAAAAAAAACTGGGCAAAAATAACACTGGGGCGTGCCCAAGGCGCATTGCTCCAGGGGCATGAACCCTCTCTAGAAATTGCATTTTTGGAAAATTGAAATTGTGATTCGATCACTCTAAAATTGGGGTTAGACCCATTTTCCACTCAATTTTGCCTCCAATCAAGAATATGAAGTCAGATTTTTGATATCACATATGGATTTTGAGATATATAGAAATTACGATTCCGGGAACCTTGGAGGCACATTTTCGGGCATTTTTTGGGGTCGTTTCACAAAGGGTGGTCATTTCAAAAAAGGACACAAATTCCAAGGCCAAGGGTCCTCCATTGCCCAAGGCCAAGGATTTGCTAATGATAGGGCTACCAACCCTAAGACTCAAGGTGGGAGTAGTGCGATAACTCTTCCGAGGTGCCCAATATGAGGGAGGAATCATGGTGGTGCATGTTTGAGGAACTCGGGTGCTTGATTCAAGTGTGGTAAGATAGGCCACAAGATTGTCAATTCTCCAAAAAAGGGTAGAGATGGACGTCCTCACAGACAAGACGCCCATGGTTATCAAAGGGCATAAGGTGGCCAAAAAGGAGGTCCTCTACGTCACAATCGATTTTATGCTCTTCAAGAGAGACAAGGGGTTAATGAGGCACCTGATGTTTTTACCAGTATATTAAAGATTTATGATTTTTATGTGTATACTTTATTGGATTCGGGTACCACTCCCTCTATCATTACTCTTTTTGTTGCTAATAGGCTCCATGTATGCCCAAATTATTATGTGAACCTTTTGAGGTGTTTACCCGAAATGCTGAGCCCATTCATTCTAAAAGATATAGGGGATGTCCCATGGCTATATTTCATATAAAGTTTTGACTTGTGATTTTGTTGTACTTGACATGGTAGATTTTGAAATTATTCTCCGGATGGATTGGTTACATGCACATCACGCTACCATTGGTTGTAGAACTCATAAGGTTAGATTCCAATTCCCCAATGAACCCATCCTTGAGTGGGAAGGTCGTGATAAAGTGGTCAAGGGTAGGTTCGTCTCTTATCTTAAGGCTCAAAAGTTGATTCCCAAAAGTTGCATTTATCATCTAGTGTGAGTTAGTGATGTCAAGTCTAAAGTCCGTTATATTGTATCAATTTCGATGGTCACTAAATTTCATGATGTCATTCCCGGTGAACATCCTAGTATTCCTCCCAAAAGGGAAATAGACTTCGTTATGGACCTCCTTCCTGACATTCAACCCATTTCTATTCTCTCTACTGAATGGCCCTAGCGGAGTTGATGGAGTTAAAGGACCAATTGAAAGATATGTTAGAGAAAGGGTTTATACATCCTAGTAAGTCTCCTTATGGTGCAACATTATTGTTTGTAAGAAAGAAGGACTCACTTAGAATGTGCATTGATTACCAGTAATTTAATAAGGTCATCGTAAAGAAGAAGTATCCCCTACCTCAGATAGATGACCTATTTGATTAATTGCAAGGGGCTAGTCACTTCTTAAAGATTGGCTTTGGTCCGAGTATCACCAATTGAGGGTGAGGGAGTGTGACATTCCCAAGATAGCCTTCTAAACAAGATATGGGCATTTCAAGTTTATGTTGATGTCATTGGCCTAACCAATGCTTTGACGATATTTATGGACCTCATGAATAGGGTTTTTAAACCCTCCTTGACATATTTATGGTGGTATGCATTGATGACATTTTGATTTATTCTTGGAGTGAAGATGAGCATGCTAAGCTAACTGTAGTGTTGTAAATATTGAGGGAAGAAAGGCTATTTGCCATGTTCGACAAATATGAATTTTAGTTGAAGGAAATTGCATTCTTACAGTAAGTGGTGTCGGGTGAAGAGATTAAAGTGGATCCAAAGAAGATAGAGGTACTAAGCAATTTGCCCAGATCCTTTACTCTAACAAACATTAGGAGTTTTTTGGTCATCGCGGGTTACCACTGGAGATTTCTGAATGGTTTCTCCTCAATTGCATCTACCTTGAAAAAGCTGACACAAAAGAAGGTCAAATTTGTATGGACCAACAAGTGTGAAAGGAGCTTTCAAACAATGAAGGATAAGCTATGTCCACTCCTATCTTGGCTCTACTGTGTGTTTGATGCAAGATGGCAAGGTCATTGCCTATGCTTCTAGGAAACTAAAAGTGCAAGAGCGCAATTACCCCACCTATGATCTTGAATTAGCAATAGTGGTATATTCTTTGAAGATATAGTGTTACTATTTATATAGGGTTCATATAGATGTGTTCACCAGCCAAAGGAGCCTCTAATATGTGCTCAACCAAAGATATCTCAATCTGAGGCAATGAAGGTGGTTAGATTTCCTTAAAGATTATGACATGAGTGTACATTATCATCCAGACAAAGCTAATGTTATGGTCGATTCCCTAAGTCGGGTGTCCACAGAGAGTGTGATTCACACTGATGATAGCTAATGTGCTACCAATATACAACACATTTGATGCTTAAAAACATGGAATTTTGCATGTTCTCAAAGTGATGTTAGTAGATTTGATGTGTTTTTATGTTTGTTTTGCAAGATTGTAGGGTTGGCACTATTTTTGGGCCAATTGTGTAGATTTTCCTAAAGTTAAGATTTCACGAGACCTTCGACAGGCTATAGAGAATTCCATGAGTCATAGATTTGATTTCCTACAAAATTCCAGTGAAGGGTGATTTTTTGAAGTTAAGTCTATGAACATGTAGATAAGTCATAAAAGATTATACAAGCCATAGACTTGGCGTCGTGCCCTAAGGATCAAACAGTGGAGAGTTGTTGAAAGTCATCAGGCAAAACCCCTTACGAGCCATAAAATTTTAAACTGGTCATAGAAGGATGTTGTATAAGTCAACCCTAGAATTGAAGATATAACCCATAAAAGCCCAACAACAGGCCATAAAATATTACATGGCCCGTAGAAGTTCCCATAGAGTCTGTCGACCCAGTTCTTCTAATCTATTTTTGTTTTGTATTTTAAACACTATAAATAAGTTCGTTAGGTTATTCGTTGGATTCATTATGCTTAATTCGCTTGTGTAAGTGCTCAATTATGTTACTCAAATTCATAACTCTTGCATTTATACTGATCATGAGTAGCTAAATTGAAACACCCCTCATGTGCTTCAGAATGCCCTATAGTTGTAATTTCCGCATATCTTAAAATACGTGTGTGATTTCAAAAATCTGACTTCATATTCTTGATCAGGGGCAAAATCAAGTGGGGAATAGGTATAACCTGGATTTTAGAAGACCCTAGCAAAAAATATTTTTTGCTAATTTTTCAATTTCCAGTGTCTGTCCGCGCCAGGCCGCGACGCGCCTAGGTCGCAGACTAGTGTGTTGTGTGATACGCATCTGGTTCGCATCGTGCTTGGGATGTGGACCAATGTAATATTTTCCCCAGTTCTCTTATTTTGTCCAAGGGCATTGGGGTAATAGCCCCATGCCCATTTAAACGTGAAATCTTCCATACTTAGCCATTTTTCAACTCTATAACTCGCAAAACCCTCTCAAAAACCTCTCTAAGACTTTATCAAATCCCTCATTCAAATTCAATGATTTCAAGCTAAAGTTTGGAACTCAAGAACCTATCTCAATCTTCAGGTCTCATTCAAGTTCATTTGAAGAAATTTAAGATTTAAGGTATGTGGGTCTTCATCCATAGGTGCTCTCACCCATGAAGCCCAACCTTCTCTTTTTATGGAAATTTTATGATTTTAAGTTGTATTACCTATGGGTATCTCTTATTATAAATTTTGAACATAAATTATGTTGGGGTTTCATTAAGTATTGATTGATTATGCATGAATATCTATTTCAAGCTTATTCCATGAATTGGTTTTGTCTATTGCGACTATGATTGATTTGAGCTATGAAACCATGAACTATTATGAGCATTTGTGATGGATTTCAAGATATCCTAAATGAGGGTTTTACTACAATATTGGTATTAAAAGTATCTATGATTTTACAAGTATCAAGTTGGGCCCTATTTCAAGATTTTTACATCTTGTGAGCCATTCATCTTAAAGCAAGGGATCATGTATGATTATTATCTACTCTCATGTTCAAGTTAGGCTCACTAGTAGAGGTCAAGCATGTTTAAGAGCTACTCATGTCATGTTATCACGTCTCATACAAGATACTCATGTTATTATTAAAATATGATTATTTCAAGTATTCCATGGGATTTGACTTAGTACCGATTGAGGCTTAAGATGGGGGCTCGACTCAAGGGATCCTTATATAAAATCTTTAGTATCTAAACTATGTGCCACCATAGGATTATGAATATTACCCTTTCTATACTAGGATCCATCTAGTCATGTTATCATATTTGGTTTGCCTTGGAAAGTAGACCACACCTAGCTGGGGGATGTCATACTCGTCTACCTTACCGAGGGGGTGTCATGCCTTAGATTCCAAGTTGTAGTTACTTGGTCTATGTCACACCACACTTCACTGGGCGGTGTCATGCCCGGTCACCTATACCGAGGGGGTGTCATTCCTTAGAGTCCAAGTTGTAGCTGCTTGGTCTATATCGATTGAGGTCTTCTCCCACATATATATGATATATTATGCAAGTGAAATATCTTACAAGCATGTTTTATTACAAGTATTGATCATACAAATCATATTGAGATTATATATCCATTCATTATGCTTATGCATTTTGAATATATTGGCCTATGTCTTTGTTGCAGTACACCCTGCATACTTAGTACATTCAAACGTACTAACACATACTCTATGCCTACATAATATAATTATGTAGGGATCGGAGCTCCTTTTGATCATCCTCCTACACTTGGCTAGTTTGATTCTCTAAGAAAGTTTTTGGTGAGTTCTCAATTCGGAGGATAATATCTACTTTATTTCATAAATTTTCTACTTTATTTCATGTTATGATGAAACTTGTTCCTTATGTGGGATGCTTATTATTATGATGGTGAGCCCGGGAAGTGTCTTGGCCCCCACTCCATTCTAAAGTAGAGGTGTTGATGGATACTAAGTTTACATATGCTTTCAAGCTTGACTCTTCTTATGTTACTATGTTTATGAAAGAATTTCCCTTAGTCCTACTTCCCTTTTTATACTTGACTCTTATTGATGTTTATTTCACTTCCGTAACTAAGGATGTGTGCATGTTACAATCAAGAGGCTTATTTGGGTTATCTTCAGACTTCTCATTCACCGTGTCGCGTCTAGGCCCTAGGCTTGGATCGTGAAAATCTTGGTGTTAGAGCACTAGGTTGATAATGGTCCTCAAAAATCCAACTCACCACGTCGACTAAAGTCTTATTCATGGTTGTGAAGTGCGCCACAAGTATGAATGGGTGGCTATGAGGCGTTTTAGGAAATGTTTCACTTCTTCATGATATATATTGTGCTTTAGATGTAAAGATAAGGCTTTCCCCTAACAAATGCTCTTTGCTCTTCTAGATCATGTTGCTACCTAGAGGAAAGCTAAGGAGAACCCATACACCCGAGGAGCAACTCTCCCTTCCCGCTCCTCAAGCTCCTCAAGATGGAGGGGTAGCCTATGATAAGTTCCGGGAGGCCATCACAATATTGGCCTGTGCTATGACCAACCAAGTAAATCAAGGGGCCCAAGCCCCTTATGCTCCCACTTCGGCCTCAAGGGTGAGGGATTTCACAACAATGAACCCTCTTGATTTTCATGGGTCCAAGGCGCAGGAAGATTCTCAAGAGTTCATCGATGAGGTGTATAAGGTGCTATCTATCGTGGGGTTCAATTCAGAGGAGAAAGTGAAATTAGTGGCCTATTAACTCAAGGCTGTGACCCAAATTTGGTTTACTCAATGGAAATTGGAGAGGAGAGATGATGATATTATTCCTTGGAAAGAGTTCAAAGCCACTTTCCTCAACCAGTTCTTCCCTATCGAGTTAAGAGAGGCTAAGATGGTGGAGTTTATGAACTCAAGAAAGCTTCCATGAGTGTGACAAAGTATGCCCTCAAATTCAACAAGTTTTCCTATTATGCTCATCATTTAGTAGTCGATCCAAGATCAAGGATGAACAAGTTTGTGTCAGGAGTGTCCGACTTGGTAAATAAAGAGTGTCATACCATAATGCTTGTAAGTGATATGGATTTGTCTCAGTTCATCACATATGCCAAAAAAATTTAGGGGGAAAAGCTTAGAAAGAGGAGAAGTAGGGAGTCCTAGAGGGCTCGATTTGAAGTTGGTTTCTAAGGATCTAAGGGTGAACGATTTCCACAAAGTCACATGTTCCAAGGCCAAGGGTCCTATAATACTCCTAAGAAGAGATTTGCTAATGAAGGGATGTCTAACCCAAGATTCCAAGGTGGCAATGGTGGGATGACCTATCCTAAGTGCCAAAAGTGTAGGAGAAACCACGGTGGTCTAGATTTGAAAAATTATAATGCTTGCTTTGGTTATGGTGAGATGGGTCACAAGGTTATTGATTGTCCTCATGCTCAAAACAAGGGTAGAGATGGTCATCTTCAAGGCCAAGGTGCTAATGCAGTTCAAAGGGCAAAGGTAGGCTAACAAGGGGGTGCTCCAAGGCAAAATAGGTTCTATGCTCTTCAAGAAAGGCAAGGAGTGGATGAGTTACCCCATGGTGTTACCGGTATAGTAAAGGTTTTTGATTATGATGTGTATGCATTGATAGAATCGGGTGCCACTCTTTATTTCATTACTCCTTTTGTTGTAAATATGTTTCATGTGTGTCCTAAGTTGTTGTGTGAGCCTTATGAAGTGTCTACCCCCATTGGTGAGTCCATTATAGCTAAAAGAGTCTACAGAGATTTTTCCGTGTCCATGTTGTATAAAGTCTTGCCTTGTGATTTTTTTGAACATGACATAGTGGATTTTGATATTATTCTTGGGATGGATTGGTTACATGCATATCACGATTCTATTGATTGTAAGACCCATAAATTTAGATTCTAATTCCCTAATGAGCCCGTTCTTGAGTGGGAAAGTTGTAATGTGGTTGTCAAGGGTAGATTCATTTCTTGTCTTAAAGCTCAAATTGATTTCTAAGTGTTGCATTTACCAGCTTGTAAGGGTTAAGGATGTTGAATCTAAAGTCCTTCCTATTGAGTCGGTTTTGGTGGTCAATGAGTCTCTTGATGTCTTTCCCCATGAGCTTCTTGGTGTTCCTCCTGAAAGGGAAATAAACTTTGGTATAGACCTCTTTCTCGATACTCAACCTATTTCCATTCCCCCTTACTGTATGGCCCTGGTGGAGTTAAAGGAATTGAAGGATCAATTGAGGAATTTGTTTGAGAAGGGTTTGATAAGGCCTAGCAAGTTACCTTGGGGTGCACCAGTATTATTTGTAAAGAACAAGGATGGTTCCTTTAGAATGTGCATTGATTACTGGCAACTCAATAGAGTCACTACAAGGGGCTAGTCACTTTTCTAAGATGATCTTCGGTTTGGATACCACCAAGTGAGAGTGAGGGAGTGTGATATTCCCAAAATGGTTTTTCAGACTAGGTATGGGCACTTTGAATTTGTGGTAATGTATTTTGACTTGACTAATGCATTGGATATATTTATGGATCTCATGAATAAAGTCTTTAAACCCTACCTTGACATGTTTGTGGTGGTATTTATTGATGATATATTAATTTATTCCTGGAGTAAGGAAGAACATGTGAATCACTTGACGGTGGTATTGCAAATCTTGAGGGATGATAGGTTGTTTTCTAAATATGAGAAGTGTGAATTTTTGTTGAAAGAGATTGTTTTCCTAGGGCATGTGGTGTTGGGTGATGGCATTAAGGTGGATCCTAAGAAGATGGAGGTGATAAGAAATTGGCCTAGACCCTTGACTCTGGCGGATATTAGGAGTTTCTTGGATTTTGTGGGTTACTACCAGAGGTTTGTGAATGGTTTCTCTTTTATCGCTTCCTATATGACAAAGTTGACCAAAAGAAGGCAAAATCTATTTGGACCAATAAATGTGAAAAGAGTTTTCAAACTTTGATAGACAAGCTTATCTCTGCTCCTATCTTGGCTCTACTAGAAGGGTTAAAAGGGTTTGTGGTTTATTGTAATGCCTCGAAAATTTGTTAGGGGTGTGTTTTGATAGAAAAAGGCAATGTTATAACATAGTCCTCTAGACAACTTATGGTGCATGAGCGAAATTATCTCACCCGTGATCTTGAATTGGCAGCTGTGGTTTTTGCTTTGAAAATTTGGTATCACTATTTGTATGGGCTTCATATTGATGGTTTATGGACCACAAGAGTCTCCAATACGTGTTCACACAAAAAGATCTCAACTTGCGACAAAGAAGGTGGTTAGAACTCTTTAAGGATTATGACATAAGTTTACATTACCATCCCAGCAAAGCTAATGTTGTGGTCGATGCTCTAAGTAGAGTGTCCATAGGTAGCCTAGCTCATATTGATGTTGGTAACAAAGAGGTGGCTAGAGAAGTTCACCGATTAGCTATGTTAGGGGTTGTGTTGAATGAAGTTGAAAGTGGTGGTGTAGTAGTTGTGGATGGTTCCAAGTCTTCTTTGATTGAGGAAGTCAAATCTAAACAAGACCTTAACCCTACCTTGCTAGAGTTAAAGGATTTAGGGAAGGATGCTAAAGTGGAGGTTTTCTCCCAAGGGGGAGATGGTGCCCTTAGGTACCAATGAAACGACCCTAAAAAGTGCCTAAAAATGTGCCTCAGAAGTGTTCGAAATAGTAATTTCCATATATCTCAAAATTCGTACGTGATATCAAAAATTCAACTTCATATTCTTTATCAGGAGGTAAAATTAAGTAGGAAATGGGTCGAACCCCGATTTTAGAGCAACCATACCAAAATTCAAAAATCCCAAGTTTGCAATTTCCAGAGAGGTTTTGCACCTCAGGCGCGACGCGCCAAGGGCACTCCTATATGTATTTTTGTGCTCAGTTTTATGGTTCAGTCCAAGGCTTTTAGGTTTTGGGCCTAATTCTTCCCACACATGAAAATACTTATACTTGGCTATATTTAATTTTCATATTATACTAGACATTCCCCAATACTCTCTCAAATACTTAGACTAAAATTTCTCTAAAAATTCAAGTACAAATCTCCTTCTGGATCTTAAGGAATTCATCCAAGCTTCAAATCTCCATTCAAATCTTCATCAAGGAATTCTCTAAAGTTAATATATGGGTTTTAACCATTGGGTCCTTTTACCCATGGTGCACATTATTCCTTTTCACATAAATTGCATGTTTTCAAGTAGATTACTTATGGGTATCTCTTACTATGAAAGTTGACTATAAACAATGTTGGGGTTTCATAAACTTACGACTATTTAGGCATGTTTTGAGCTATGAATATATTATCTATCTTGAGATTTGATGAAGGGTTTTCATGTATCTCGCATGAGGGTATTACCAAGTATTGGTGGGTGAGTTTATATTGATTTTTCTAGCATGATATCACTCTTAAATTGCATGGTTTTATACTACAATTACACACCTGCCAAGTGTTTGATAAAATGTCCGATTCAGGGTTCTTGAGTTATTGAAGGTCTATTACACGGTTCAAGAGTTAAGTCGCTTTATGATGATGGATGACATGTATATATGTGTTGAATTTATGAAATATGTTTATGGAGTTACAAGTTGATTGCCTTGTTGAAGAGGTATCAAGCCTCAATCACCTTGTCAAGGTCTATCTTGTTCAACAAAAGCATCATGCAGTAAATAAAAAAAGCCCAAAGTTATGTCTCTTTTATGGGTGTCAAGCCTCGATGACCATGTTGAGGGGTTATCAAGCCTCAACCAACTTGTCGAGGGGTTGTCAAGACTTGGTGGCATTGTTAACGGGGTATCAAGCCTCAATCACCTTATCGAGGGGGTGTCAAGCCTCGAATGCCTGTTAAGGGGGTACCAAGCTTCAATCATCTTGTCAGGGGATGGTATGCCCGTACTACCAATTGAGCAGTATGTACCTTAATCACCCTTTTAAGGGGAGGGGTGCCTTGTTGGCTATGTTTATCTTGCTTTCACGACCAAGGATGTGTGTATGATATTCTAAGAGACTTGTTTGGGGTTCCTTCGGGTTTCCCATTCGTTGTATCACGTCTAGTCCCTAGTTTAGGTCTTGACAAACTTGGTATCAGAGCACTAGGTTGTTAATGGTCCTCAGCGTCCAACACACTATATCAATTATAGTCTTATTCATGGTTGTGATGTGCGTGAAAATGAGTAAGAGGCTATGAGCTATTTTCCTTTTCACTTCTTCATGGTCTATATCATGCCTTAGTTGTTAGGTAATGTCTTTTTCCCCTAATGAAATGTTCTTTGCTCTTCTAGTTTTTGACCATGTCATTATAAAGAGAAAGACCAGGAAGGGGTCATGCACCGATGGGACAACCGGCTTATCCAGCTCCTCAAGCTCCTCAAAAGGTAGGGGCTACCGAGATTGAGTTTTGAATTACTATCACCATGTTAGCCCATGTCGTGGCCAATCAAATCAACCAAATGGCCCAAGCTCCTCATGCTCTCTCCCTAGCCTCAAGGGTAAGGGACTTCACTATAATGAATCTAGCAGAGTTCCATAGGTCTAAGGCTGATGAGGATCCCCAAGAGTTCATTGATGTGGTGTACAAAGTGTTGACTATCATGGTGGTAAATTCAGAGGAAAAGGCGGAGTTGGCGGCCTACCAACTAAAGGGGGTGTCTCAAATTTGGTTTGTGCAATGGAAGGTGGAAAGGGGAAATCATGATGCTATTCCTTGGGAGGAGTTTAAGGCAGCATTTCTCAACCGGTTCTTCCCTAATGAGCTTAAGGAGGCCAAAATGATGGAATTCATGAATTTGAAGCAAGGTTCCATGAGTGTGAGGGAGTATGCCTTGAAGTTCAACCAACTCTCTAAGTATGCTCCACAGTTGATTGCCGATTTGAGGTCTAGAATGAATACATTTGTGATGGGTGTATTTGATTTGGTTAATTAGAAGTGTCGTGCCACTATGTTGATAAATGATATAAATTTATCCCGCCCCATGACTTATGCCGAACAACTTAAGGCGGAAAAGCTTAGGAAGAGGAGAAGTGAGGGGTTCACAAGAGGACTCAATTTGATGGCAATTTCCAAGAACAAGAGTGCGATGATGCTTCAAATAAGAGGTTCGCTATTGATAGGGTGTCTAACTCAAAGTGGCAAGATGACAATGATGGGAGAACTAATCCAAGTCTATAATGTGTGGGAGAAACCACGGTGTCCCATGCTTGAGGAAGACTAACGCTTGTTATGGTTGTAGTGAAGTGGGTCACAAGCTAGTTGATTGTCCATATGCTTGAAGAAGGCGTAAGGGTGGTCGATTTCAACAACAACATGGTAATGTGAATCAAGAGGCCCAAGGTGGCCAACGGGGTGCTCCACGACATAATCGGTTCTATGCTCTTCAAAGGAGGCAAGGGGTAGATGAGGCACCTGATGTTGCTATTAGTATATTGAAGTTTACTTTGACCTTGATGTGTATGCATAGGAAGGTTCGGGTGTCTCTATTCCATTCATTATTCCTTTTATTGCTAGTAAGCTTCATGTATTTTCCAGATTATTATGTGGACTTTTCAGTATCTATCCTATTAGTAAGTCTATTTTTGCTAGAAAGGTCTATGGAAATTGTTTCGTGGTCATGTTGCATTTAGGTCTTGACTTATGATTTTGTTGGATTAGATATGGTGGATTTTGATGTCATTCTTGGGATGGATCAATTACATGCATATTGTGTCTCCATTGGTTGTAGAACCCCTAGGGTCAAATTTCAATTCCCTATCCTTGAGTGGTAGTGAAGGGGTAAGTCCATTTCTTGTCTTAAGGTACAATTGATCTCTAAGGGTTGCATTTATCATCTTATAAGAGTTGGGGATATTGAACCTAAGTTATTTCTATTGAGTCAATTCTAGTGGGTCAATGAGTCCTTGATGTGCTTTCTGGTATTTTAAGTCTGGAGTAGTATCTTTTTGTGTGTCTAGCACACCGATTATATCTATAGGTCTCATGAATAGGGTCTTTAATCCCTACCTTGATATGTTGTGATGGAATGTTGGTTTGTTTTCGAAAGTGAGAAAGAGCTTGGGAATCGTTTGAGGGTGATGTTGTGAAAATTGAGGAATGTGAGGTTGCTTGTTAATTATGGAAAGTAGGAATCTTTGGGTGGCAAGAAGATGGTTGGAGGAGTTCACCGGTTGACTAGGTTGGGTAAGATGTTGGGTGAAATTGAGAATGGTGGTGTAGTGGTTTTGATGGTTCCAAATTTTCTTTGGTTGAAGGGTCTAGTTAAGAAAGGTTTTAATTCTGCCTTAATAGAGTTGGAGGTCTTGGTAAGGGATGGTAGAGAGGAGGTTTTCTCCTAAGGGGGAGATGGTGACTTTTGGTACTAAAGTGGGCTATGTGGGTTTAAAGTTGATTGATAAGGATATACTATTTGTCAAGGCCCTCTGGAAGAATCATCAAGTAGAAAGTGTCTCTCGAGGAGTCGGAGCGAGCATGAAGAAGCAATATCCGTACCTCCTTTATTCTATTCAAGCATATGATAACATGTCAAGTCCCTTTTATGATTTCAAGTCCTATGTTTCAGTCCCTATATCATTTGGATGAGTTCATGTTTATGTTGACAAGTTCATGACGATTTTGACACTTATGTTGAGATTTTGAAAAAGGTTTTGTAAATGTATTATTGTATTCTTGTTGGGGCTTATTTATTCACAATTACTCTTGTTATATATACTTTTTTGACATGCAGGAATGAATGTTCCCATGGGAGAGATATTGAAACGACCCCAAAAGTGCCCAAAAATATGCCTCGGAAGTGCCCAAAATCGTAATTTTCATATATCTCAGAATCTATGCGTGAAATCAAAAATCTGACTTCATATTCTTGATCAAGGGAAAAATTGAGTGGGTAATGGGTCTAACTCCTATTTTAGAGCAACTGTATCAAAATTCAAAAATCCCAAGTTTGCAATTTCCAGAGAAGTTTTGCGCTTCAGGCGCAGAGCGCCAAGGGCGCGCTTCTATGTATTTTTGTGTTCTGTTTTATGGTTTGTCCAAGGCTTTTGGGCCTTGGGCCTAAGTCTTCCCAAACGTAAAAATACCTATACTTAGCCATATTTCACCTCTATATCATACAAGACATTCCCCAATACTCTCTCACAAACACTTAAGACTAATATTTCTCTCAAAATTCAAATGCCAAATCTCCTTTTGGATTTTAAAGAATTCATCCATGCTTCAAGTCTCCATTCAAATCTTCATCAAGGAATTCTCCAAAGTTAAGGTATGTGGGTTTCAACCATTGGGTCCTTTCACTCATGGTACCTAATCTTTCTTTTCACATAAATTGCATGTTTTCAAGTAGATTACTTATGGATATCTCTTACTATGAAAGTTGACTATAAACTATGTTGGGGTTTCATAAACTTGTGACTGTTTAGGCATGTTTTGAGCTATAAATATATGATCTATCTTGAGATTTGATGAAGGATTTTCATGTATCTCGCATGAGGGTATTACCAAGTATTGGTGGGTGGTTTTATATTGATTTTTCATGCATGATTTCAGTCTTGAATTTCATGATTTTATACTAGCATTACACACCTACCAAGTGTTTAATAAAATGTCCGGTTAAGGGTTCTTGAGGTATTGAAGGTCTATTGCATGGTTTATGAGTTAAGTAGCTTTATGATGATGAAAGGCATCTATATTTGTCTTGAATTCATGAAATGTGTTTATGGTGTTGCAAGTTGATTGCCTTGTTGAGGGGGTATAAAGACTCAATCACTTTGTTGAGGGGGTGTCAAGCCTCGATGGCCTTGTTGAGGGGGTATCAAGCCTCAATCACCTTGTCGAGGGGGTGTCAAGCCTCGGTTTCCTTGTTGAGGGGGTGCCAAGCCTCAATCATCTTATCAGGGATGGTATGGCCGTACAACCAATTGAGGGGTATGTACCTCAATCACCTTTCAAGGGGAGGGATGCCTTGGAGTTTGAGTAATGGAATGTTTGGTCTATGATGATGCTCTATTACTACACATGTATTAGGTTCTATATAAGCATATGATTTTACAAGCATGTTTCACTTCAAACATTGATCATGCATGCCATGTTGCTATCATACTATCCCTTATTTATGATTATGCATTTTGTGGTTGGGTTGCCTAAGACTAGGACACACTTTGATTCTATTTGGGTTATTGTTGATAGGATGACAAAGTCAGGTCACTTTCTATCGATCAAAACCACCTATGGTGCCGAAGATTATGCCAAGTTGTATATTCATGAGTTGGTTACATTACATGGGGTACCCTTGTTTATCATTTCGAATTGTGGTGGTCAATTTACTTCTCATTTTTGGAGATCCTTCTAAAACGATCACAGTACCAAGGTCAAGCTTAGCACGGCTTTTCATCCTCAAATGGATGGCAAGCTGAAAGGACTATCCAAACACTTGAGGATATGCTTAAAGATTGTGTTTTAAGTTTAAGGGCAGTTGGGATGAACATCTTTCACTTATTGAGTTTACTTACAACAATAGCTACCACTCCAGCATTGGCATGGCTCCCTTTAAAGCTTCATATGGTAGGCGTTGTAGATCCCTAGTTAGGTGGTTTAATGTGGGGGAGATGGCCTTGCTAGGTCCAGATTTGGTTATTGAAGCTTTGGAGAAGGTGAGGTTGATAAGGGAGAGGTTGAAGACGGCCCAAGGTAGATAAAATTCCTACTCCGATGTGAGGAGAAGAGACCTTTAGTTTAATGTTGATGATTGGGTTTACTTGAAAATTACACCCATGAATGGTGTGGTCTAGTTTGGCAAGAAAGGGAAATTGACTCCAAGGTTTGTGGGACCTTATAGAATTTTGAGGAGAATTGGTAAAGTGCATATAAGTTGGAGTTGCCTATGGAGATGAATATGGTTCATCTGGTGTTTCACGTGTACATGTTAATAAAGTGTGTAGGTGACCCGAGTGCTATAGTGCCATTAGAGGTTGTGGGTGTTGGGGGAGATAATTTGACCTATGAGGTGGTCCCGGTGAAGATATTGGATAGACAAGTGAAGAGGTTGAGAAACAAGGAGGTAGCATCCGTCAAGGTCCTTTGGAGGAATCAACATGTTGAAAGTGCTACATGGGAAGCCGAGGCGGACATGAAAAAATGATACCCATATCTCTTCCACTATATTCTAGTCAAAGGTAATAACTTAATTCCCATGTATGATTTCAAGTCTTAAGTTTCAGCCCTCATGTCATTTTGTATGCATCCCTGGTAACAAGTTTATGGTGATTTTTGACATTCATGTTGAGACTTTTTGAAAATGATGTTTAAGTGCATTTGTTGTATTCATAACGCTCTAAAATCTTCATAATTACTTCTCTTACACATGTTTCTTTGAAATTCAAGGATGAATGTTTCCAGGGGGGAGATATTAAACACCCCTCATGTGCTTCAAAATGCCCCATAATCATAATTTCCACATATTTCAAAATTCATGCGTAATTTTGAAAATATGACTTCATATTCTTGATTAGGGGGCAAAATTGAGTGGGAAATGGGTATAACTCAGATTTTAGAAGATTTGTAGTGAAAAATAATTTTTGCTAATTTTTTTATTTCCAGTGTCTGTCCACGCCTACGTCGCGATGTGCTTGGGGCGCGAACTAGTGTATTTTGAGATTCGTGTCTGGTTCACATCATGCCTAGGCACGAACCAATGTAATATTTTTCCCAATTTTCTTATTTTTTCCAAGGGCAATGGGGTAATAGCCCCACGCCCATTTAAACGTGAAATCTTCCATACTTAGCCATTTTTCAACTCTATAACCCACAAAACCCTCTCAAAAATCTCTCCAAGACTTTATCAAATCTCTCATTCAAATTCAAGGATTTCAAGCTAAATTTTGGGACTTAAGAACCCATCTCAAGCGTCAAGTCTCATTCAAAGTTCATTTCAAGAAATTTAAGATTTAAGGTATGAGGGTCTTCATCCATGGGTCCTTTCACCTAGGGAGCCCAACCTATGGGTATCTCTTATTATGAATTTTGAACATAAATTATGTTGGGGTTTTACTAAGTATTGATTGATTATGCATGATATCTATTTCAAGTTTATTCCATGAATTAGTTATGTCTATTGAGACTATGCATGATTTGAGCTATGAATCTATGAAATATTATGAGCTTTTGTGATGGATTTCAAGATACCCTAAATGATGGTTTTACTACAATATTGGTGGGTTGATTTGAATTGAGTTTACTCATCTTGTTCAACTCTTGAATTGCATGATTTTGAACACGTATCATGAACCCACCATGTGTTTGGTGAAATTACATGACAAGAATTCTCAAGTTGTTGATGAACTATTTCATGATTTATAAGTCAAGTGACTTCATCATGATTAAGGGCTTTCAAGAATGTATTGAATTCATGAAAAGTATCTATGATTTTACAAGTATCAAGTTAAGCCTTATTTCAAGATTTTTACCTCTTGTGAGCCATTCATATTAAAGCAAGGGATCACGTATGATTATTATCTACTCTCATGTTCAAGTTAGGCTCACTAGTAGAGGTCAAGCATGTTTAAGAGCTACTCATGTCATGTTATCACGTCTCTTAGAAGTTACACATGATATTGTTAAAGTATAATTATTTCAAGTATTTCGTGGGATTTTACTTAGCACCAATTGAGGCTTAAAATGGGGGCTCGACTCAAGGGGTCCTTATATAGATTCTTTAGTCTCTAAACTATGTGTCACCATACGATTATGAATATTACCCTTCCTATACTAGTGGATCCATCTAGTTCATGTTTTCATGTTTGATTTTCCTTGGAATGTAGACTATACTTTGCTGGGGGGCGTCATGCCTGATCACCTGTATCAAGGGGGTGTCATACCTTGGAGTCCAAGTTGTAGCTTCTTGGTCTATGTCAGTTCAGGTCTCTTCCCTCATATGTGTGATATATTATGCATGTGAAATGTCTTACAAGCATGCTTTATTATAAGTATTGATCATGCATATTATATTGAGATTATATATCCATTGGTTATGCTTATGCATTTTGAATATATTGGCCTATGTCTTTGTTGCATTGCACCCCGCATACTTAGTACATTCAAACTTTTGTTGCGTACTTTATGCCTATATGATATTACCATGTTTGGACTAGAGCTTCTTTTGATCATCCTCCTCCACGTGGCTAGTTCGATTCTCCAAGAAAGCTTTTCGTGAGTCCTCAACTCTGAGGACAATATCTACTTTATTTCATGTTATGATGAAACTTGTTCCTTATGTTGGATATTTATTATTATGAGGGTAAGTTCGAGAAGTGTCTTGGCCACCGCTCCATTCTAAAGTAAAGGTGTTGATAGATACCAAGTTTGTCTATGCTTTCAAGCTTAACTTTTCTTATGTTACTATATTTATGAAAGATTTTCCCTTTGTCCCGCTTCCCTTTTTATACTTGACTCTTATTGATGTTTATTTTACTTCCACAACCAAAGATGTATGCATGTTACAATCAAGAGGCTTGTTTTGGATGTCTTCGAACATCTCATTTGTCGTGTCAAGTCTAGGCCCAAGGCTTGCAGCCAAGGAGAGGTTGTACTGGAATAATAGGTAAGGTTTAGTAATGTCACGCTGTGGGGATGGATCAAATCACGTAGTAAAATTTGCCTCTCGCCTGAATCAAAGGGTTTGGTAAACTTAACTTACCATTCTACATGCTACTCATGAAAAAAGAATTTAATTATCTGGTAAAACCGAGTTACAGAACCATGGGGAACATAATACCCAAGTTACTTTTCATACTGGTTTAACACTTGTCTTAGTTTAGGATTACATTTTATAGTTGCTATAAAACCCCCTCCCCTTTGGGGAGATAAGTAGGTTAATCCACCAGAATTGCTTTAAATTCTTCTAAGTCTACCATATTCCCTGTGGGATTGACCCTAACCTCGGTTAGGTTATATATCTTGACAACGATCGCTTTTACCTTCAAAAAGGAGGTGTAGCTTGGGCGACATCAATATTTTTGTGCCATTGCCATGGAATACGGCTAGAATTTTTTAATTTGAGTAGTTCGGGAATCAACCCCTTATTTCCCTCATTTTAAGTTTTTGTTCTATTCAGGGTAAAAGTGTAATGTATGCCCAACATGCAAAGTTGAGGCATACCCTTGACTTTATTTGACCAGAGAAGATTGAGAAGGATGGCCAAAGATAATGCAAATAACACAATGAATGCTCTGAATTCGAACCAGAATGAGAATGCGAATGACAACAACCTACCTCCTCTTGAGGACATTTATCCACCTCCAAGGACTTCAATGCCAAAGCTTATCAGTGGAATCAATATCGACTAAATCCTATGGCTATAGATGTGTATTGTGTTACCGCCAATACCAGATGACACAAAGCTCGTAGTCTTGTGCAGGTTGCTTTAGATGCTACATAATCATGGGTTGTTCATGGGCTTACCATCAGAGGATCCACATATCCATCTACACAACGTTGTGTTTGTCTTTAAGAGTGTAATGGGAACACAGAATCTATCTATGGATACTTTTGGACTTTGTGTCTTCCCATTATCTCTAACAAGAAATGCAATGCTATGGTTATTCAAGCTCCTATAGAGGCCAATTACCAGTTGGACTGAGTTGTATAAGGCCTTTTTAGAGAGGTTCTTCCGAAGATCGAAGAGGCTCAAGTTAAAATAGCAAATCAACAACATTGAGCAACTTGATTAGGACTCGATCAGTACAATATTGGAGTGGTTCACAAAGTGTCTGAGAAGTGTTCATGATAACAAAATTGTTAATGATGCCTTGGTGGAGATCTTCTACCATGCCCTGGATGAGAATAGCTAAGCATGTCCTGACACTATCATAGGGGGCATATTTTTAGATTAACCATTTGTAAGCTACAAAAGGTGTTCAAGACGAATCATGCATGGGGAATAAGAGATAGATCATCTACAAAAAGTTCATGTGCTATCAATATTAATTCGGAGAAAGCTAAAATAAATAAGGAGACAATGCAAAAGCTTGCTTGGATTAGTACCAATATGGAGGTGATAATGAATCAGAATAAGAAATGAGTTAATGCAGTTGTTCATCAGCCTCTGTGAGCACCCATGTACAACTTACTATGAGTAGGACACTTGTTTCATTGCTGATCAGGCGGGGGGTTTTCAGACCAATGCCCTAGGGTCAATTAAGACTATTAGCACCAAGGTCAAGGAAACCAAGGTCGAAACAATATAGATAGCACTTTTAGAGATAATTACAGAGGTTACTATGATTGGAATAAGGGCCAGTACAAAGATGTTGATTGGAGTTGCAGAGATGGCTATAGAAATGGTCCTTATATACCCCCACACAATTGTGATACCAATGCTAATAGTTCCAGAGTGGAAGAAATGTTTGACTGACTGTTGAAGAAGGTTGACACACAGGATAAGACCTTGAGGGGGATGAAGTTTGACATCTCCAGTATAAATTAGAAAATTGAGTCTCATTCTGTTGCTAACAAATAATTGGAGCAACAATTTGGTCAAGTGTCAACTTAACTCAACCAGCATCAAAGAGGTATATTGCCTAGCAACATAGTTCAAAACCCAAAGAATGAAGGGTAGTGTATGGGGCTCACTACTCATGGTGGTAAGAGTACCATTGATCCTCCCATGTCGGTCGATGATGATGATGATCGAGAAGAGGCAGTTGAGGTCAAAGATGCTGATACTAGAGATGATCGTGCTAAAGATGGGGTTAGTGATGCTGTAAAGGAGCCACAGAAGCTAAAGCCCATTCCTAAACCTCCTCCCCCTTCCCATAAAGAATCAAAATGAAAGAGGAGGAGGGTAAGTTCAAGCAATATCTCTCCATGCTAAAATAACTCTCCATTAACATCCCTCATTTTGAAGATTGGAGAAGATGCCAGGGTATGCAAAGTTTATGAAGGAATTAGTTACAAAGAAGTGCACTAAGTCAAGATCTCTCCAAAGAGCTTTAATATTATAGTACAATTTTTGCAAGGTCCTTGGTGTATAAGCGAGAAGATGAGATATTTTTACCATACCCTACACTATTGGAGATGTGGAGTTTGTAAGGGCACTGTGTGATCTTAGTGCCAGCATAAGTCTGATGCCCCATGCGATCTTCAAGAATTTAGGATTGGAAACCCCTACTCTAATGAACATGGGATTGTTGATGGCTAACCACACGGTAAAGACGCTTGTTGGGATACTTTATGACATACTCGTCAAAGTTTAGAAATTTATATTCCCTGCAATCTTTGTGATCCTAGATTGCGAAGTTGACTTCAAAGTTCCAGTCATCATGGGAAGGCCCTTCCTAACCAGGGGTCAAGTACTAGTGGATATGGAAGCTGGCCAACTTAACTTTAGATTGAATGACAAAGAAGTTGTCTTCAGCATCTATCAGTCAAAGAAGAGGCCTAGCGACTTGAAGAAAGATGTTTGGTCACTCAGTGAAGTTTGAGTATCCAAGTTGTCTGTGTCATGCCATGATAAACCTAGGTAGAGAGTTGCGCTTAGATGCCCAGGTGTGTTATTTTTTACCCTTGTGCTTTATTTTCCATTTTTGTGATTGAGGACAATGCAACACTTTTTCAGTGGGGTGTGGGTAGTTATAGGCCTCAAGTCTGAGTAATCTTGGCCTATAACTATCCCAAATTTTAAATCCTTGGGGTTTTCTTATGTGTTCTTTTTCTCCATAGATATTTATTTTCTGTTGAACTGGCATGTTTAGGATATGTAGGTAGTATCGGTAGCATATAATACTAATAACTATTGCATATGTTTGTTTTTGTGTTTTTTGTGTGAAAAATGATACCTACCAAAATTTTGTTAGTTAGTCTTGATAGTAACCATGCATTTTAATTGATGACAGTGCTTGTTCTGATAAATGAGGATGTATTGAGATAAAAATCATGATCTTAGAGTCTCTTTGTTGATAGTGTAATCAGTGTCATGTGCGTGTACACTTTCTTTGCTAAATTCATATATGATGTTTCAATTCTGAACTTGCCCCGTTACTCTAACTTAGACTATAGGTTAGTTGGCTAGGAAAGGATTTTAGGTCGTTGTCCATCATAGTCCACTTAGTCTAAATGACCAACCAAAAGTGCGAAATATCCCTTGATCCTAATGTTTGAGCCATACATGTACCCTTTTCTTTGTAATTACCTAAGTTATATAGCCTTATTAGATGTAAAATCCCCAAATTGGTCTCAGTCCTTTCTTGAACGTTGTATACCTTACCTAAGACAAAAACTTAAGTTGAGGGTGGCTACAAAAAGAGGCCTTGGTTCTTAGATTGGATATTGTGTACCTCAACTCAGGCCAAAAGCCTAAGTTGAGGGTGGTTGGTGTAAGGGTAAAACACAAAATGAGGGGAAAAACTAGTGATACATCGAAAAGGATATAAAAATGTGTTTTGGGTGCAAGAAAAATAAGTGATTCCTAATCAATGCACTAAAAAGAAAAATAATGTGAAAATAAAAGGCAAAAAGCTGAAAATGAGAATAAAGCACAAAAAAAAGCTTAAAATGGGAGAAAGGGAGAATAAGGTGAAAAATACCAGTGTTGGTAAGGCAAAAGTATAGAAAGACGCAGTGTCAAGGAGGGCCTCTAGTCACCTAAAACATCATACCAAAGCCCCCCCGAGTTTATGTTAAAAGCCAATATAGTCCTAAAGTGATCCTAATCCAAGTAGTCAAAGGTCATAGCTATGAGTATAAGGGCAAGCATATGTTATTGTGCGTGGTATGTGAATGTCTTTTGTGAGAGACAATTATTTTTGCATAGTCCCAACCATTGATTCTGAAAATATCATCATAAGAGGGATATGGGACTTCTTTCTGTGAGGGCACTTGCATTGCAATAATGACATTGGACTAACCAGTGATTGTTGCTTGTTGATAATTGTCTTGCTTGTCATAGTGACACTATCACATACATTGATATGTGTTTGTTTGATAGCTATCTGATGTGTTTTTAAAGTGGTGTGGGTACTTGTGCTTGAGTTTGATATGATGTATGACATTAGATTGAGGTTTGTGTGTTACTGTGCTGTTTATATAGATTGAGTCTATCGCTTGGGGATGAACAACAATTTTAACTCGAGGGTATTGATGTGCTATCAAAATACAACATATTTGATACTTAAAAACTTAGAATTTTATGTGTTCTTAAAGCGATGTTAGTAGATTTGATGTGTTCTTATGTTTGTTTTGCTGGATTATAGGATTTTCACTCTTTTTGGGCTATGTGTGTAGATTTTCCTAAAGTTAAGGTTTCACGAGAGCTTTTACAAGCCACAGAGAATTCCACAAGCCGTATCTCTAGTTTCATACAAAATTATAGTGAAGGGTGATTTTCTGAAGCTAATTCTACAAACATGTAGATAAGTTGTAGAAGATTATATGAGTCGTAGGCTTGGTGTCGTGCCATGAGGATCAGAAAGTGGGGAGTTGCTGAAAAGCCATCAGCTGAAACTCCCTATGAGCCATAAAATTTTATACTGTTCTTTGAAGGGT
Organism: Solanum virginianum; assembly: GCA_000787875.1. Classification (NCBI taxonomy): domain Eukaryota; kingdom Viridiplantae; phylum Streptophyta; class Magnoliopsida; order Solanales; family Solanaceae; genus Solanum; species Solanum virginianum. The sequence continues at coordinate 27,536 of DF362328.1, forward strand.
GTCATAGAAGTCAACCCCAAAAGTGAAGATGTAATCTACAAAAGCTCGATTACGGGCCGTAAAACATTATACGGGTCGTAGAAGTTCCCATAGAGTCTACCATCCTAATTTTCCTAATCCATTTTTGTTTTGTATTTTAAACACTATAAATAGTTATTTTAGGTTATTTTTCATGAGGAACATGACAGAACAGTAGAGAATAGTAGAGAGCTTGAGGAAAACACTTGTAAAACTTTATTTTGTGGTTTTTATTTGATATTGTGATTCTTGGTGAAGAGCTTGAATTTATTGTGCTTATTCTTTTGTGTAAGCACTCAATTATGTTCAAATTCATTATTCTTGCGTCTATACTGATCATGAGTAGCTAAATCTACAACTAAGATTGTGGGAACCAGAAGAACTAACAAGGTAAAACTAGATAATTCGTAATTCTTGAAAAGTATGCATGTATGTATTAATTAATTCTCTTTGTTGTGGATGCTTTTTAATGGTGGCCAATGTTAGAACTCGCCTAGTGTTACTGATTGGATCAAGGTTAATCAACAGGATTCGATTGACGTTTCTCGTATAATCAACCAAATTGGGCTAAGGGGAGGTTATACTGGGATAATAGGTATGTGTTAGTAATGTCATACTATGGGGATGGATCAAATCATGTAGTACAATTTGCCTTTCGCCTAGATCAAAGGGTTTGGTAAACATAACTTTCTATTCTGCATGCTACAAACTGGAAAAGAATTCGGTTATCTGGTAATACCGAGTTAGGGAATCATGGGGAACACAATCCTAGTTACTCTTCATACTTATTTAACACTTCTCTTAATTTAGGATTACTTTTCATTGTTGCTACAATCCTCCCCCTCCCCTACCTTTTGGGGAGATAAGTAGGTTAATCCACCCGAAATACTTTAAATTCTTCTAACTCTTATCATATTTGTGGCAAAATTTTGGAAATGATACCTTTATTTCTGTGTCTTCTAGCTACTTTATCTCAGACTGATTTTATATCACCCTTCAATTCAAAAGGGGAAATCCTTATTTTTTTTTCATTAACGTTTAGAATCTCCCTGTTGAATGGCCTGTCCCAAAGATTTGGGAACAAAAGTGGTTAGCGCAACAGCTCCGAATTGGATCAGCTTCTCCTCAACTCTTTTGTTTTGACACATAACCTTGGTTAGGTTATAAATCTTGACAATGACCACTTTTACCTTCAAAAAGGAGGTGTAGCTTGGACGACATCAATAGCAAGCAAGAATTGGCAAAGGAAGTCCATTGATTGGCTAGGTTGGGGGTTATATTGAATGAGACCAAAAATGAAGGTGCGGTAATGGTAGATGGTTCTTAGTCTTCTATGGTTGAAGAAGTCAAATCTGAAGAAGAACTTGATCCTATTTTGGTAGAATTGAAGTCATTGATGAAGGATGGCAAGTTGGAGGTTTTCTCCTAAGGGGGAGATGACGTCCTTAGCTACCAAGGTAGGTTATGTGTGCCGATATTGATAGGTAGGCTTGTTGATAATTGTCTTGCTTGTCATAGTGACACTATCACATACATTGATATGTGTTTGTTTGATAGCTATCTGATGTGTTTTTAAAGTGGTGTGGGTACTTGTGCTTGAGTTTGATATGATGTATGACATTAGATTGACCTCTTATTCAATTTTCTACAAAGACGTATAAAGATTTGAGGGAAGTGTATTAGTTGGGTGTGATGAAGAATATTGTTAAATTCATAGTCAATTCCCATATTTGCCGACAAGTCAAGGCTGAACATCAAAGGCTAGGTGGCTTAGCATAAGACATCGAGATTCCTACCTGGATATGGGAAGAGATCAACATGGACATTGTGATTAGCTTGAAGACTAGGAGGAATTTGGACTCTATCTGGTTTATTGTGGATAGAATGACAAAGTTGACTCACTTCTTACCGATTAAGACAACCTATGTTGCCGACAAATATGCCAAGTTGCATACTCATGAGTTTGTGAGATTATGTAGGATTCCATTGGCTATCATTTTAGATATGGTGCTCAATTTACTTTGCACTTTTGGAGGTACTTTCAAACGGGCCTTGGTACCAAAGTCAAGCTTAGTAGGGTGTTTCACCCACAAATGGTTGGCCAAGCCAAGACGACTATCCAAACACTTAAGGATATAAGGCTTGTGTTTTGGATTTTAAGGGTAATTGGGATGAGCATCTTCGCTTATCAAGTTTGCTTATAACAAAAGCTATCACTCTAACTATAATGCCCTTATTATTAAATCATGTGTTCACTTTCAAAAAGGTATTTCCTCGAGATAAAATCAATCCCTTCTTCACAACTCTTTGACTTGAATTTGTGTCGTTGGAGAAATTAGTTTTCTTAAATCATCAAAAGGAATGAGGCAGGGGGGTTTGTTTTAGGGCAATTTATTTACTTTTATACAATTATACAATAATAATAAATATTAATGTGTAATGAGGCAAATAAGGAATGAGAAAAAGGAAATTTAGACAGCCACCTTATTGGACATTTCTCTTTTAACTTGCTTTTAACATAAAATATTTTTCACCAAATTAACTCAGTTTCAAGACCATATAAAACCTTATAAATCTATAACCTTATATTTGACAAAAACACACGAAAAAAGTTAGTTCCTTGGAGTAAAGTTAAGCAATCCCCTACCCTTTGGTCAGTAGTTGAATTTTTTCTTTAAATTGCATAGTGTATAGTAATTGTGGAATATCTCATTCTATATAGTTGTGTTTTAGTGTGTAAATACTTTTGAAAAGCTAATTCACATACCTGCAACTTTTATGTTTATGTGAAATTTTGAGTCTGCTTGTATAGTATCAAGAAAGGGGACGAAACTCGGTGAATGTTCTGGTCAGTTTTCTTTCTAAGAAGCCTTCTATGTACTATTGCTAGTATGTTAATCATATCCTGATGTGTGAGTTGTATTTTGTGATGGTTTTTAGTTTTTTGCAACCCCAAGACATTTAGCTACAACTCTTATATTTATACTGGAATCAAATTCGGTAATTATGGATTCAAAACAGTGGACACAAGTTAGAACATGTTCTGTCCAGAGTTTTGACATAGGAATCCTTGGGGGTGTGTTGTTAGTGTAAATTCTTGTGCAAAGGGTATTTTGAAGTGATTCTTGATTGTTTGCAATCTATATTCATATACCTACAGTTTTCATGTAGACTAAAAAAGCCTAGTTTTTCCATTTACCAATTCAAAATTTAGGTACGTTGCAAGGTAGTAAAGCTGATGAGAAGAATGTGATTTGCAAAAATGAAGCTCATTTTTTAGTATCTATCTTGTTAGTTTTTACCTGTTGAAAGTCTTAAATGTTAAATGAGCATTTAAATGAGCATTTAAATGAGTATTAAGGTTCTCACACTCTTGTACAATCTTACGGAAATTGATTGAAGAAACTGATGTCGTATTGATCCACGACTTGAACTCGGTAGGGTTGCTGGCGTGCTAAAATCTTCAGGTTCTTGTAAAAACTTGATCATGTGCTTTTGTTACCTACTAATACATTTAAATGTTCTCTTGGCATCTCATCTATGTTCTTGTCCTTCTTATCTTGTTGTGTTAATATATTTTGAGACTTGTAAGGAACTCGCTTGATTCACCCATTTGTACGAATTGCCTGATCACTTGACATCCTTGTGTACTTTGTCCTTCTTGTAGATGTGACTTTATCACTATTGTGATGCCTCTTGTTCGGATCAATTGCAATCTTGACTGTAGATTTTGGGTTCGTCCTAAGTATTGATGCAGTTCACTTAAGCACGAACTAGAAGGCCACTCTTAATATGGTTCTTGACTGTGTTGATTATTAGGTTTTAGCGCTTCTTGATATAGGGTCTTGGCCCTTCTTGATACTTGATTATGTTTGGTATGAAGGAATGACATACATATTGGGCAAACTTGTTGTTTGACTGTCTTATAAAGATCCTACCAGGAACTCTTGACACTTAGACCTTGAAATATCATACTTGATACTGTAGATCTATTTGTTCACTAGGTCTACTTATTATATTGTATTTGTCTTGCCATGGCTTAATAAAGGTAAATTGAGGAATCTAAAGGTTTTTTCTTTTAGCTTTTATACCACTAAGCTTCAGGCTTAGCGATAGTTGTTTCTATCATAGGGGATACCCGAGATGATGCTTGAGGATGGCCATTGAAGATATATTTTGGGAGTTATGCAGAAGATCACATTTGCATCTAGACAAATATATTGTAGTAGTTTTGAGAGATGTTCATGATTCTCCTGTTGCATATGTATGTATAAATTTGAAAGGCTAGAGTAAATTATGCAACCATAGTTTGTAACTTAAAGTTTCGCTTGTTTAGTTGAATTGGAGCCAATGAGCTTGTTTCTATATCAAAATACCAGTTATTTTGAGGAGATTGTATAAAATGGTAACTTTTAAATTTTATTTCTTTGTATTTTAACATTGGTAATAATTTTCAGTGTGTACTATAATAGTATGGCAATATATAAAAATCTCGCAAGATATTGGTTTAAATTATTATGGAAGTTACTCACGCTATAAACTGGAACCCGAAATCAACTGAACTACTTCTAGGAAAAATTCCCCTACCTATAACTATTTTTGATTCATTGTTAAATTTTGATTAATAAGTTGTGTATTAAACTCTTAACATTTAGCAAGTATTAGGTGAGCCTAGATCGTATAGATGTGGTATCCTCCTACGAGGGTTGCCACAAGTGTTGGTATCAGAGCAGACTTATGATTCTAGGACTTTTGATGTGAATTACTTATATAGTTGTCTATTTTTTAGGATATCCAAGCTATGATATTTGTTTATTTACATGATTAATATTGTTTTTGTGCTTATAGAGTGCATATGCATCATTTGCATGTCCCTAATGCAATGTGATCTTCTCTTTTGAAGGAATTAAATTATGGCCTCTTCCTCTAATAGATCTATGGAAATAACATGGAAAGGATCAAATAACTCTTATTCTCAACCTTATGCACTAGAAGGGGACAGCAAACATCTTTCGCATCAATACAGCCCCCGCACTAGTAGGTCTGAAGTGGGAAACCAAGGTGTAAGACCTATTCCACATTCTCAGATGAGCCATAGTATTCAAGTTATGAATCCTGCTTTCTGACGGATGGCTAAGTTCTTCCTCCATATGGCTGAAGCTATGCATGATCCTAATGGGATAAACTTTGAGAAAATAAGGAAAATGGTGGAGTAGAATTTGAAGGAACTATTGATCTCACTGATGCTAAACAATGGCTGGAATGCATGGAGAGGATGTTTGAGCAATTGACTATTCAGATGTTGCAAAATTTAAGTATGCAGTCTCACTATTAAACAACGATGCTTATGATGGGTAGGTAAGTGTTACAAATGCCAAGGTAAAACCTCTAGTTCTTACTTGGAATGATTTTGTTAAGGAGTTTTCTATGAAGTATGTTCCACCTACCTACTATGATGCTAAGAAAAAAAGAGATTGTAAGTTTGAGGCAGCGGGGCATGTCTATTGCTGAATATGAACAAAAGTTCCTAAGGCTTTCTCATTACGCTAGAGATATTATTAAAGAGGAGAAAGATAAGTGCTGGAGATTTGAAGATGGCTTAAATGATTCTATCAAAGAGAATGTGGCAATCTTGCAGCATGAGAACTTCTGTCAATTAGTTTCCGCTGCTCTTACCTAGGAAAGGCTTGATAAGGAAGAAGCTAGTGGAGATGAAAATAAACTCTAGAAATCTGGATCAGATTTCGAAGGCCCATACAAAAGGGGAAGGTTTGATAATTCTAAGGCTTATGGTATTAACAGGTCATCTCAATCAATGCAAAGCATATTAGATTATTCTATAGGTAGCACACAAAATAATGGCCAAGGCAGGACTTGTGTTCCTACGTGTGAACAATGTGGGAAGAACCATTATGGTGTTTACAAGAGAGCTTCTAGTGCGTGTTTTAACTATGGCAACTTTGATAATAAAGTGGGAAGAATCATTGAAGGCTTAGTTCAGAAGCCTTCTACTACTCTTTCTCAAACCAATAGGGGTGCAAGACCAAAAAATATCCAAGCAACAAAATCAAGTGAAGCAAATCAACCTAGTGGGCCAAGGGCTACCGTAAGAGCATATGCTTTGAAACAAAGGGATGATCAAGATGGCCAAGACATGGTTGTTGGTAAATTTTATTTATTTGGCTTATGTGTGTTTACATTATATGATCCTGGTTCTACACATTCTTATATTTGTTCACCACTCGTTCTTCCTGAAAATATAAAATATGTGAGGCTTGACTATAATATGCTAGTTGAAAGTCCCTTGGGTTACTGAGTTATTTGTAATCGAATTAACTGAGTTTGTCCCTTCATGATCGAAGACCTAGTTTTCCCA
>DF362327.1:9785-23880 GCA_000787875.1 Solanum virginianum
AAGATTTCATCCCGACATGAATGCAACAAATTCACTTGAATATCATTTTCATAAAACCCAACATGAATGCCAAAAATCACCATAAAGTTGTTACCATGAACACGAATGCATGAAAAATGACATAAGGACTGAAACTTTTAAGACTTTAAATCATATAGGGGACTTAAATTAGCACCTCCAGCTTGAGTAGTGTGGAAGAGATATGGGTATCACTTTTTTATGTCCCTCTCGGCTTCCCATGTGGCACTTTCAACTTGTTGATTCCTCCAAAGGACCTAGATGGAAGCTACATCTTGGTTTCCCAATCTCTTCACTTGTCTATCCAAAATCCCCATGGGGACCTCTTCATATGTCAAATTATCTTCTAGAACACCCACAACATCCAACAGCACTATAGCACTTGGGTTAACCACACACTTTCTCAACATGGACACATGAAAGACTAGATTGACCATATTTATTTCCATAGGCAACTCCAATTCATATGCAACCTTTCCAACTCTTCTCAAAATTCTATAAGGGCCTACAATGTTGGGCTCAATTTAACTTTCTTGCCAACTCGGACCACACCCTTCATGGGTGAGACTTTCTACTAAACCCTATCACAAACCTTAAACTCAAGATCTCTCCTTCTCACATCAGAGTATGACTTTTGTCTACTTTGAGCCTTCTTCAATCTCTCCCTTATCAACCTCATCTTTTCCAAGGCCTCCATGACCAAGTCCCAACCTATCAAAGCCATCTCCCCCACATCAAACCACCCAATTGTGGATCAACAATACCTACCATACAAAGCTTCAAAGGGAGCTATACAAATGCTTAAATGGTTGTTATTGTTGTAAGAAAATTCCATAACTCGAAGATGCTCACCCCAACTACCCTTGAACTCCAAAACACAAGCTATAAGCATATTCTCAAGAGTTTGGATAGTCCTCTCGGCTTGGCCATCCATTTGATGGTTAATAGTTGTGCTAAACATAACCTTGGTACCAAGACCTTTTTGAAATGACCTTAAAAAGTGAGAAGTGAATTGAATACCACGATCCGAAATGATAGATAAGGGCACCCCATGTAGTCTTGGGGAACCCAATGACAAAATCCATATTTATCTCTTCCCACTTCCAAGTAGGAATCTCTATATCTTAGGCTAGACCACCCGGCCTTTGATGTTCGGCTTTCACTTGTTGACAATTGTGACAACTGGATATGAACTTAGCAATCCCTCTCTTCATACCACCCCACCAAAACACTTTGCTCAAATCTTTATACATCTTTGTGGAACCAGGGTGAATACAATAAGAAGAATTATGAGCCTCATCAATAATCCTCATTCTCAAGTCATCCACACAAGTCATACATAACCTACCTTGATACTTATGGGAGGGATCAAGATCTTGCTTTGCTTTTACCTCATTAACCTAGAAAGATTTGGAGCCATCAACAACCATAATACAACCATTATCAACCTCTTCAAACCAAACTCCTAATCTAGCCCAACCAATGAACCTCTCAAGCCACCTCTTTGCCCTCATCATAAACATGAGCTAGGCTACCCATAGACACCATACTCAAGCATCAACCACAATATTAGCCTTACCGTGATGATAGTGCACACTCATATCATAATCCTTAAGGAGTTTTAACCGCCTTCGTTGTTTCAAGTTGAGATCTTTTTTAGTGAACACATATTGGAGACTTTTATGATCATTGAACACATCAACGTGCACTCCATAAAAATAATGATGCCAAATTTTAAATGAAAATACCATGGCAACCAATTCAAGATCATGAGTAGGATAATGTTTTTCATGCACCTTGAGTTATCTAGAAGCATAGGCTATCACCTTACCATTTTGCATCAAAATACAACCCAAACCAATTTCTGAGGCATCACAATACACAACAAACCCCTCCAACCTCTCTGATAGAGAGAGGATAAGAGCAGAGACAAGCTCATACATCAAGGTGTTGAAACTCTTTTAACACTCATCAGTCATCACAAATTTAGCCTTCTTTTGAGTCAACTTAGTCATGGGATAAGCAATAGAAGAGAACCCACTAAACAATCTCTGGTGGTAACCCACTAAGCCTAAGGAACTTCTAATGTCTGATGGAGTCAAAGGTCTAGGCCAATGTCTAATCACTTATGTCTTTTAATGATCCAGCTTAATACCATCCCCTGACACCATATTACCTAGAAAGGCAACCTCATTCAACCAAAATTCACATTTTTCATACTTGGCATATAACTTCTCATCCCTCAATATTTGTAGTACCACCCTCAAATGGCTCACATACTCCTCGTCACTATGGGAATAAATCAAAATATCATCAATGAAAACCACCACAAACAAATCAAGGTAGGGTTTAAAGACCCTTTTCATAAGATCCATGAAGATAGCCAGTGTACTGGTCCAGCCAAAAGACATAACCACAAATTCATAATTCCCATAACTAGTCCGGAAAGCCGTCTTGGGAATATTACACTCCCTCACCTTCACTTGATGATACCCGGACCAAAGATCAATCTTAGAGAAGTGACTAGCCCCTTGAAGTTGGTAAAACAAATCATCAATCCTTGGTAGAAGTTACTTATTCTTTATGGTGACCCTATTAAGTTGCTGATAGTCAATGCACATTCTAAGAGACCCACCTTTCTTCTTCATGAATAACACCAGTACATACCAAGGTGATTCACTAGGCCTAATAAAACCCTTCTCCAACAAGTCCCTCAATTGCTCCTTCAACCCATTTAACTTCGCCGGGGCCATATGGTAAGGGGGAATAGAAATGGTTTGAGTATTGGGAAGGAGACCTATACCAAAGTCTATTTCCCTTTCGAGAGAAATATCGGGAAGGTCATTTGGGAAGACATCAAGTAATTCATTAACCACCACAACCGACTCTATAGAAAGGACTTTGGACTCAACATCCCTAACCCTCACAAGATGATAGAGAGACCCCTTAGAGATCAAATTTTGGACCTTAATGCAAGAGATAAAACTACCCTTGACCACCACATCATGACTCTCCAACTAAATTATGGGTTCATTTGGGAATTTGAATTTGACCCTACATGTTCTACAATTAATAGAGGCATAATACGCATGCAACCAATCCATCCCAAGGATGACATCAAAATCCACCATATCTAACTCAACATTTTATGCAAAATGCAAATGGGACAATTTCTATAGACCTTTCTACCAAAAATAGATGCACCCATAGGAGTAGACACCTCATAAGACTCACACAAAAATTTGGGTTCAAAATGAAACTTTTTGGCAACAAAAGGATTAACAAAAGAAAGGGTGGCACCCGAGTCTATCAATGCATACACATCAAAATCAAAGACTTTTAACCATATTGGTGACGACATTGGGCACCTCATCTACCACTTGCCTCCCTTGAAAAGCATAAAACTGATTATGCCTTGGGGCACCACCTTGTTGACCTCCTCTCCCCAAAGGAACTGCATTACCACCCCTATTAGGCACCTCATCTACCCCTTGCCTTTCCTTGATGAGCATAAAATCGATTCTGCCTTAGGATACCACCTTGATGGCCTCCTCTCTCCGAAGGAACAACATTTGCACCCTGGCTTTGTGGACGAACATTCTTACCCTTGTTCTGGTTACGTGGGCAATCAATCATCTTGTGGTATTCTTCTCCCTAACCAAACCAAGCATTGGTATCTCTCAAGCATGGGCCACCATGACCCTTACCACATTTTGGACATATAGTATTAGGCACCACACCACCGTCACCTTGGGCCTTTGGGTAGTCATTGGCAAACATCCTATAAAGAGCATGATAAGACCCTTAGCCTTGATATAATTGGCCACCTTTGGGACTTTGGAACCTACCATCAAAATGGGCCCTTTTGGCCTCATTACCTCTCCTATTCCTCAACTTCTCCCCCTCCAATTATTCGACATAGTTCAAAAGGCGGGACAATGGCGGGACAAGTCCATGCCACTAATCAACATAGCGATATAATACTTCTCATTAGCAAAATGGGATACACCCAACACAAACTTGTTCATTCTAGACTCTCGGGTCAGCAACCAAGTGTGGAGCATATTTAGAGAGTTGGTTGAACTTGATGGCATACTTCTTCACACTTATAGATCCTTGCTTCAAATTCATGAACTCCATCATTTTGGCCTCCCTAAGCTGAAGAGGGAAGAACCAATTAATAAATTCCATCTTAAACTCCACCCATACAATCACATTGTGGTTCCCCTTCTCCTCCTTCGATTGACTATACAATATTTAGGCCACCCCCTTGAGTTGGTAAGCCACCAACTCCCGGAGTAGGAGCATGAGGGGCTTGGGCCCCTTGATTGTCCTGATTAGCCATGACTTGAGCTAGCAAGGTGAGAGCATCCTGGGCTCTCCATGTGCCAGTTGTTCTCGGGGAGTGCGGGCTCTTTTTCCTCTTCTCTTGGGCATGATCTAAAAATGGCAAAGAATATCCGTTAGAGAGGAAACCTTACCTAACTTCTATAGCATGACATAGATGGAGAAGAAGGGAAACATTTCCTAAAATGTCTCATAACCTCTTACATAGTTGTGATGCACAACACAACCATGTATAAGACTCTAATCGACGCAGTACGTTTGATGCCAAGGACTATTAATAACCTAGTACTCTGATACTAAATTTGACATAACCCAAGCCTAGGGCCTACTCGTGATACGGCGAATGGGGAACCTGAAGGGACCCCAAACAAGACTCTTAGCATATCATTACACATCCTTGGTTGTTGAAGCAATGAAACAACAAGAATAGATAGAAAAAGGGAAAATACGGGGCTAAGTGATATCTTTGATACCATCGAAACATAACAAGCCAATAGTATAGCATTAACATATCATAAGGTTCCAACAACACCTTTAATACATAGATAGAAGCGGGGCCAAGACAATAATACATAGATAGGAGCGGGGCTAATTCAATCTCTGGGCTTACCATCATATCCTTAAGTTTCAAACTTAAGAAGTCTATACATAGCATAATCAAGGGAAGCATATCCTCGAAGTTGAGTACTCACCAACTTACTTTGAGAGTAATCGTACTAGCAACATGGAGGAGGTGGATGATCAAGTGGAGCTCTGGTTCCTTCAAGGTAACATCATGTAAGCATAGATTATGCATTAGTACATTTGAATGTACTAGGTATGTAGGAAAAAATACCACAAAAGATAGGCACCATAATCAAAATTCATAATTTTTAACAAGGGATTATGTATTATCAACAAGACATGCATGAAAAATGCTTAAAGTAAAACATGATACTTAGTTATTGGAATCCAAGGCATGCCACAAGCTTGGAAGGTGGATGATGTATCAACCCCTCATATTTTGTAGTACGAGATTGCCACCACCTGACATGGTGGATGAGGTATATACCCCGAATATATGGTAGTATGGGAGCGCCACCACCCGATAAGGTGGATGAGTTATATACCCCTCTTTTTTGTAGTACGGGATCGCCACCACCTGATAAAGTAGATGAGGTATATACCCCTTATCTATGGTATGGTCTTTTGCAACATCATAGATACTTTCCATGAAATCAACACATTCATACACTACATCCATCATCATAAAGTTACTTGACTCATAGGCTATGCAATAGATCATCAATAACTCAAGAACCCTAACAAGGACATTTTTTCAAACACTTAGTGGGTGTGTAACACTAGTGTAAAATCATGCAATTCAATAGTGAAATTATGCAAGAAAACTTGAATTAAACCAACCCACCAACACTTACTAATACCCTCATGCAAAATACATCAAAACCCTTCATCAAATCTCAAGATAAATCATAGATTCATATCTCAAAACATGCTTAAACAGTCACACTTTTATGAAACCCCAATATGGTTCATAGTCATATTCATAATAAGTAAGTTCCATAAGTAAATCAACTTAGAAACATGCAATTTATGTAAAAAAGAAAAGCTTGGGCACCATGGGTGAAAGGACACAATGGTTGAAATGAACATACCTCAATTTTGGAGAATTCCTTAATGAAGATTGAGATGAGAACTTAAAGCTTGATGGAATTTCTTTAATCCGGAAATGAGTTTGGGACACTTGATTTTGAGTGAAATATTTGTCTAAGTGTTTAAGAAGGTTTTAGGGAATGTCTTATAAGATATGAGGTTGAAAAATGACTAAGTATAGGTGCTTTAATGCAAAGGAAAGCTTAGGTTCAAGACCCCAAAGCCTTAGCCCGAAGCTGAAAAACTGGCAACAAAATACACTACTCCATGATGGGTCCGCGTCGCGAAGCTAACGTGAACAACCTTTGGAAGTGAAATTTTTGCGAAAATAAAATTTTGCTATGGCTGCTCTAAAATCGGGGTTTGACACATCTCCCACTCAGTTTTTCCCCCTAATAAAGAATATAAAGTTAGAATTTTGATACCAAGTATTTATTTTGAGATATATGAAAATTATGATTATGGAAATTTTCGAGGCACAATTTTAGGCAATTTTTGGGGTTGTTTCAAATACCAAGTTTGTAACGACCCAAGCCTAGGGCCTAGACATGACACGGTGAATGGGGACCCAAATGGACCCTAAATAAGCCACTTATCATATCAATCACATATCCTTGACCATGGAAGCAAATTAAGTAACATCAAGAGATATAATAATTTGGGAAGCGGGTGTAAGGGAAATTTTGACATTCATATAAGCATCAAGAGTCAAGCTAAAGGGTAAATACATCATAATATCCAACAACACCTCAAACATATAATGGAGGAGAAGCCGAGACATTTTCGAGGCTCACCCACAAAATAAGTCTCAAAATAGCAAGAGTAATGTAGATAGTGTCCTCGAACTTGAGGATTCACCAATGTTTATTTTCGTAGAACCAAACTAGCCATGTAGAGGAGGGGGATGATCAAATGGAGCTCCGGTCCATACATGGTGAGATCATGTAGGCATAAAGTATGCATTGCTACATTTAAATGTACTAAGTAGGTAGGAAGCAATGCAACAAAGGTATATGCCAATATAATCAAAATGCATAAGATGTAGACAATAGGTACACTCTCTATATGCTATGTATGATCAAGCTTGAATTAAACATGCTTGTAAAACATTTAGCTTACGTAAGACAAACACCATACATATATATGGGAGGAGACCTTAACCGACATAGACCAAGTAGCTACAACTTGGAATCCAAGGCATGACACCCCCTCGGTCAAGTGGACAGGCATGACACCCCCAGCTAGGTGTAGTCTACGAGCCAAGACAAACCAAACTTGATAACATGAATAGATGGATCCACTATTACAAAAAGGGTATAATAAATCATCCTATGGTGGTACATAGTTTAGTGACAAATGAATTTATATAAGAACCCCTTCAGTCAAACCCCCATCTTAAGCCTCGATCGGTGCTAAATCAACTCCCACGGAATACTTGAAATAATCATATCTTGTATAACCTATAAGAAACATGGAGACATGATATAAGTAGCTCTTGAAATATGCTGGACCTCTATTTATGAGCCTAACTTGAATATTTGAGTAAATAATCATACATGAACCCTTGCTTTAACGTAAATAGCTCACAAGAGGCGTAATCTTGAAATAGGCCTTATTTGTAATTTGTAAAATCATATAAATTTTCTTGAATTTAATATGTGCTTGAAAGCCCATAGTCATGTTGAAATCACTTGACATGTTAAAGCTTCCAATAGCCCATCAATGGCTTAAGAATTCTTCTCATGACATTTTATCAAACACTTGGTGGGTCATATGGATACATGCTCAAATCATGCAAATTCAAGTGTATTGATCATGAAATAGTAAGATCAATGCATTTCAAAATTATTAAAATCACCCCACCAATATCATAGTAAAACCCCATCTTGGCTATCATGAATTTCACCACAAAACTTCACAATAATTCATAGTTTTCACAGTTTGAATCATGCATATTCTCAACAGACGTAGGTCAACTTATAGTATAATCTTAAAATTGATATTCATGCATAATCAACAATACTTGATAAAACCCCAACATATTTCATGCTTATATTGCATAATAAGAGATACCCATAATTAATATAACTTGAAATCATGCAATTTTCATAAAATGGATGATTGGTCTTCGTGGGTGAAATGATTCAGTGGATGAAACCCATATACCTAAACTTGGATTTCCTTGATGTAAATCTTGATGGAGACTTGAAGCTTTGTTTGTGTTCTTTAGGTCTAAAGTGATCTTGAAATCCTTGTATTTTGATTGAAAATTTTGATAAAGTGTTGGAGAGGTTTTAGAGAGGGTTTTGAGTGATGTAGAGTTGAAAAATGGCTAAGTATAGGAGATTTCATGTTTTATTTGGCTTAGGGACTATGACCCTAATGCCCTTTGGCTGAAATAGATATAAAAGTAAAACCTACCACTTGTTCTTGTCCAGTTCGCGATGTGGACGGAATACGAAGGGGAAAATAACCCTGCTTTGCGCCCCTGGCTCGTCGCAGGCATGGCGTGGATGCTCTCTGTAATTCAGAAATTTGTGAAAATTATTTTTTGCTGTGGGTTTTTTAAAATTCGGGTTATATCTATTTCCCACTCAATTTTGCCCCCCCTCCCCCGATGAAGAATATGATGTTGGATTTTTGATATCATGCACAAATTTTGAGATATATGGATTTTACAATTATGGGCATTTTGAAGCATATTTTGGGGCATTTCAATATCTCCCCTTTTGGATGATTGGTCCCCGAATGTCAAAGAATCATGCATAAGAAAGGTAATCATGAAGATTTCATCTCGAGATGAATGCAACAAATTCACTTGAATATCATTTTCACAAATCTCAACATGATAGTAAAAAATACCATAAAGTTGTTGCCATGAACATGAATGCATGCAAGATGACATAAGGGCTGGAACTTTTAAGACTTTAAATTATATAGAGGACTTAAATTAGCACCTCCAGCTTGAGTAAAGTGACATAGATATTGATTCGTCCAACTCGGCTTCCTAAATGGTACTTTCAACTTATTGATTCGTCCAAAGTACCTTGACAGAAGCTACATCTTTGTTTCTCAATCTCTTCACTTTTCTATCAAAAATCTCCACCGGGACCTCCTCATATGTCAAATTATCTTCTACAACACCCACAACATCCTAGGGCACTATAGTACTTGGGTCAACCACACACTTTCTCAACATGGACACATGGAAAATTGGATGGACCATATTCATTTCCATAGGCAACTCTAATTCATATGTAACCTTTCCAACTCTTCTCAATATTCTATAAGGCCCTACAAACCTTGGGCTCAATTTACCTTTCTTGCCAAATTAGACCACAGCCTTCATGGGTTAGACTTTCCAGTAAACCCTATCACCAACTTTAAACTCAAGATCTCTCCTTCTCACATCGGAGTATGACTTTTTGTCTACTTTGAGCCATCTTCCATCTTTCCCTTATTAACCTCACCTTTCCCAAAGCCTCCATGACCAAGCCTAGACCTAACAAATCCATCTCCCCAACATCAAACCACCCAATCGAGGATCTACAATGCCTACCATATAAAGCTTCAAAGGGAGCCATACTAATGCATGAGTGGTAGCTATTGTTGTAAGCAAATTAAATAAGTTGAAGATGCTCATCCCAACTACCCTTGAACTCCAAAACACAAGCTTTAACTACATCCTCAAGATTTTGGATAGTCCCCTAGGCTTGGCCATCTATTTGAGGATGAAAAGTCATTCTAAGGTTAACTTTAGTACCAAGAACCTTTTGAAATGACATCCAAAAGTGAGAAGTAAATTGAGCACCATGATTCACAATGATAGACAAGGGCACCCCATGCAATCTAAACAACTCATGGATGTACAACATGGCATAATCTTCGACCCCATAAGAAGTTTTGACTGGTAGAAAGTAAGACGACTTTATCATTATATCAACTACAACCTAAATAGAGTCAAAGTGTGCCCTAGTCTTAGGCAACCCAACCACAAAATCTATGTTTATCTCTTCCCATTTCTAAGTAGGAACCCCTATATCTTGGGCTAGTCCACCCGACCTTTGATGTTTGGCTTTCACTTGTTGACAATTGTGGCAACCAGATTTGAACTTATTAGTATCTCTCTTCATACCACCCCACCAATGCACCTTTCTCAAATCTCTATATATCTTTGTGCAACCTGGTAAATAGAGTAGGATGAATTATGCGCCTCTTCCAAAATTGACTTCCTCAAGTCATCAACATTTGGCACAAACAATCTACCTTGGTACCTAAGGGTATCATCTCCCCCTTAGGAGAAAACCTCCACTTTACCATCTTTTACCATGGTCTTCAACTCTAGGAAGGCGGGATTTAGGCCTTGTTTTGACTTTACCTCCTCAATCAAAGAAAATTTAGAACCATCACACCACCATTTTCAACTTCATCTGACCTAACCCCCAACTAGCCAACCAGTGAACTTCCTTAGCCATTTCCTTGTCACCAGTCTCAATATGAGCTAGGCTACCCATGGGCACTCTATTTAGAGCATCGGCCACAACATTAACTTTGTTGGGATGATAATGCACAATCATATCATAATCTTTAAAGAGCTCTAACCACTTTGTTTGTCTCAGGTTAAGATCATTTTGGATGAACACATATTGGAGACTCATGAGATCGGTAAACACATCAACATGAACCTAATAAAAGTAACGATGCCAAAACTTGAAGGCAAACGCTATGGCAGCCAATTCAAGATCATGGGTGGGAGGATTCTTCTAATGCACCTTAAGTTTTCTAGAGATATAAGTTATAACCTTGCCATTTTGCATCAACACACACCCCAAACCAATCCTTGAAGAATTACAATAAAGCACAAACCCCTCTAACTCTTTTGGTAAGGCTAAAATAGGAGTGGAGACAAGCTTGTCTTCCAAGGTTTCAAAACTCTTTCCATATTCATCGGTCCAAATAAGCTTTACCTTCTTTTGGGTCAACTTAGTCGTAGGGGAAGTAATAGAAGAGAAACCATTTACAAACCTCCGATAATAACCCACAAAACATAACAAACTCCTAAAATTTGTTTGATTCAAAGGTCTTGGCCAATTTCTTATCATCTCTGTCTTCTAAGGATCCACATTAATTCCATCACTCGACACCACATGCCCTAAAAATGCAACTTCTTTCAACCAAAACTCACACTTTTCATATTTAGCATACAATCTCTCCTCTCTCAAGATTTGCATAACTGTCTTCAAGTGATTCACATACTCTACCTCACTATGGGAACAAATAAAGATATCATCAATACAGACTACTACAAACAAGTCAAGGTAGGATTTATCGATTCTATTCATGAGATCCATAAATATAGCTAGTGCATTAGTCAGCCCAAAAGACATAACCACAAATTCAAAATGCCCACACCTAGTCCGGAAGGCCATCATGGGAATATCATACTCTGTCACTCTCACTTGATGGTACCCGAAATGAAGATTAATCTTAGAAAAGTTACTAGCCCCTTGAAGTTGATTAAAAAGGTAATCAATCCTTGGTAGTGAGTACTTGTTCTTTATGGTGACTTTATTAAGTTATTGGTAATCAATGCACATTCTATGAGAACCATCCTTTTTCTACACAAACAATACAAGTGCACCCTAAGGTAACTTACTAGCTCTTGTGAAACCCTTTTCCAATAAATCTTTTAATTGATCCTTCGACTCCGCTGCGGCCATACGATATGGGGTAACAAAAATAGGTTGAGTATCGGAAACAAGATCTATACCAAATTCTATTTCCCTTTCGGGAGGAAAATTGGGAAGATCATTGGGAAAGACATCAAGAAACTTACTAACCACTAGAACTGACTCAATGGAAAGGACTTTAGACTCAACATCCCTAATCCTTGGAAAATGATAAAGCAACCCTTAGATATCAACTTTTGGGCTTGAAGATAAGAAATGAATCTACCCTTGACATTCACAATACGACTTTCCCACTCAAGAACGGACTCATTAGGGAATTAGAATTTCACCCTATGGGTTCTACAATCAATGAGGGCATAATATACATGCGACTAATCCATCCCAGAGTGACATCAAAATCCACCATATCTAATTTAGAAAAGTCAGAAGGCAAAACTTTATGTAATATGAACAGGGGACAATTTCTATAGATTCTTTTAGCAACAATAGACTCACAAACAAGGGTAGAAAGTTATACAGTTCACATAATAATTTAGGACTCACATAAAGCTTTTTGGTAACAAAAGCTGTAATTAAAGAGAGAGTAGGACCCGAGTCTATCAATGCATACACATCAAAATAAAAAATCTTTAACATACTAATAATAACATCGGGTACCTCATCTATTCCTTGCCTCCCTTTAAGAACATAGAATCTATTTTGCCTTAGAGCACCCCCTTGATGACCTCCCTTATTCTTTGACTTAGATTAGCACCTTGGCCATGTTTTGAGCATGAGGAAAATCCACAACCTTGTGACCCTCTTCACCATAACAAAAGCAAGCATTAGAATTTCTCAAACATGGGCCACTATGATTCATTTAACACCTTGGGTATTTAGGATTTGGCATTCCACCATTATCACCTTAGATTCTTGGGTTAAACACCCTATCATTGGAAACTCTCTTATTAGGAGCAATTGATGACCCTTGGCCTTGGAACTTATGGCCTTCAGAAAACTAGCCACCCTTGGAACCCACCTTCAAAATGAGCCCTCTTCGACTCACCACTCATTCTTTTTCTAAGCTTTTCCCCTCAAGTTGCTTGGCATAAGTCATGAGCTAAGATAGGTCCATATCACTTACTAACATAGTGGTACGACACTCCTCATTGACTAAGTCGGACACTCTCGACATAAATTTGTTCATCTTTGATCCAGGTTTGGCAATAATTTGTAGAGCATATTTGGAAAGCTTGTTAAACTTGAGGGCATACTCCCTCACTTTCAAAGAACCTTGCTTTGCATGTCTAGATTTTATATTTTTATGTTGTACAATTAGTCGAAGCGGGGCCTGTCCTGACCCTTATTAGATAGTTGTCCTTATCTAGAGGCTTTGTAGACTATGTAAATTAAAGTGTGGTCATATCGCGTACTTTAAACAACGTGGCCCCAATGGCCTAGACATATGCATTTCCTTTTGGCTTGGTATTACTGTTTACTTCCTTAAAGGCGTGTTGTGTATAGAAACACCTTCTAATATGTTTAAAAAGTACATGAGTACAGGTTGGTTCTCCCGAGCGTTATTGGCTACGGGTGCCGGTCCGCCATAATGGGATTTGGGGCGTGACAGAACTGGTATTAGAGTGGGTCATCCTAGGGAGTCTACAAAGCCATGTCTCTGTAGATTCTTGTTTATCGATGGCCACATGGCATTTAGGAGTTTTTACTTTTTGTTCATTTTTTAGATCGTGCCATAGAGCCAAGTATAATAGATGGATTATGTCTAGCCCCTAAATTGTTTTGTGCAGCAAGCATGCCAGAAACCAGGAAGAACAAAGGTAAAAGGAAGGGAGTAGAAGTAGTGGTTGGTTTAGCCAGTCAGGTGAGACAAGGAAAAGAGGCTCAAGACGAGTCTCCGTCACAAACATCTCCAACCCCTCCAGCTCCTAATGAACTAGGAAGTAGTGAAATTCCCCCAAAACTATTTATGGATGCTACAGTGCAGGATCTGAGAAATGCAGTACAACTATTGACATGTATAGTTGCGACCCAAAGTCAAAGATAGGAAGGTCCTATTATATGTGCAGGTGGTGTGAATAGTGTAGCTGGCTCGAGAATATGTGATTTCCTTAAGTTGGACCCTCCATCATTCACTTGGTCGGATCCTAATAAAGATTCCTATGATTTTATTGATCAGATTTAATGTACTTTAGATGTTATGCATGTGAGTGGTACAGAAGCTATCGAGTCAGTGACATATATGTTGAATGGTGTGGCTATATTATGGTGTGAAGCCTAGGAGCAGTCTAGGGATAAAGATGCACCTCCAATTACTTGGAGAGAGTTCAAAGAGGTATTTCTTGACCATTAATTGCCATTAGAGATCCGAGAGGCCCGTGTAGATCAGT
>DF362327.1:29312-71830 GCA_000787875.1 Solanum virginianum
TTTATGGCCGTTATCATTGAATGCCAAGGATCTACACCTAGTAACAGTTCAAGTATGGAAATGAACTTTATAGACATATTTCGTGGGGACCCAATGGTAGAGTATTTGAGTAGTGCTACAGCAAGATAACTTAATAGTGAGTCCTAGATAGGTGTTTAAGTTATATCTGAATTCTTTAGGCGTGAGGGGTGCTCTAAAGATCGGTATGATAACTTGCTAGGAGATGCAAAATGATCCAAGCTTAAGAGGAAGTCTAAATGGTGATGGCAAGGTAGTTATACGGGCCTACCACCTCCTGAGCAAGATGATCGAGGTACAAACCCCTCAACAAGGATACCCAGGCCTATAACCCCCCAAGTGAGGCTTGATTAATTCCCAAAACTATAGAGATAATATCATATACATACATTTCTTTCATCATGATATAGTCATTTAACTCATAAGGCATGCATTTGACCTTCAATTCTTCAAGAAACCTGTCACGACCCTAGCCTAGGGCCTAGACGTGACATGGCGAATGGGGAGCCCGAAGGGGGTCCCAAACAAGCGTCTTAACTTATCATTACACATCATTGGTTGCGAAAGCATTTAAATGACATAAAAAAGTAGAAATAGGGGCGATGGTACTACGAAAAAGCTTGCACACTATCGTAATCAAGGGACAAGAGTCAAATCTCATATCATAGATACATAGCATCTCCAACAACACCTCTACTATATAGATAAGAGTGGGAGCCAAGACAAAGCAACCAGGCTCACCCTTATAGTCTATAAAGAAAATAAAGAAGAGTGTTCAATACATAATAGGAGAAATAAATACTAAGGTCCCCGAAGTGAAGGACTCACCAACTAGCTTGAGTAGTATCGAATTAGCCACGTGGAGGAGAAAGATGATCAACTTGGGCTTCGATCCCTACATGGTGATATCATAAAGGCAATAGTATGTGTTAGTACATTTGGATGTACTAAGTATGTTGGATGCAATGCAACAATAAGTAGGCATCATAGTCAAAATACATAATATTAAGCAATAGACATAATATAACAATATGACATGTATGTTCAATGAGTAAAATAAACATGCTCAAGTAAACCATGCTCATATAGGATATCGCATGTGAAGAAGAAACCAAGCTAGTTGTTCAAGGTATAAACCACTTGGTGGTTGTGTGGTATAAACCCCACACATTGTTGATGGAAATCATACCTTACTAACACAGTGATGATGTATAAACCCCTCGTATGGTTGATGAGTACAAACCCCCAACATGGTTACCCGGGCTCTTGTCCCCCCTAATCGGGCATGGTCTAATGCAACATTTTATATAGTATTTATCATATGCTCAAGTGCAACACTTCATATAGGAATAATCGTACACATAAGATAATTTCATCATCATAATATCATTCATATCATGTCTCATGATTAAGACCTTTAATTCCTCAAGAAACCACATTCGAACATTTTATCAAATAGTTTGAAGGTGTGAAATGGGGGTAAAAGACCATGCAATTTAGAGATGAAATCATGCAAGAAAATCTGTTATAAAACCATCAATCAACACCTTGCAATACGCCAGAAATTTATATTAAAACCCCTCATCAAATCCAACATTAGGTCCAACATTTAGAGCTTAACACATGATAAAACAACCATACTTTCATGAACTAAAATCATTGTGCACTAAATTTCTCAATATACAAGATCCACTTGTAAAATCAACTTTAAATCATGCAATATCAGTAAAAAGGAGGCTAGGATATCATGGGTGAAAGGAACCTATCAAAGAAACCCGCATACCTTCACTTTGGAGAAACCTTAAAGAAGATTGGATATGGAGACTTGAACCTTGAATGAGATTAATAATGAAATCCTTAAGATTGGTTTTGAGTTTGCGACATGAATTTAGGGTGAAATATGAGAGTAAGTGTTTGAGAGGATATTGGGGAATGTTAAGGATGATATAAGGCTAAGCATATGTCTTTTTAAGTGTTAGAACCCTTAGGCCCAAGACTTATAAGTCTTGGACAAAAAAATTAAAATAGTCACCAAAAACAATAGGGCCGCATCACGGAAGCGAAGCGAAAACCCCACTGGAATCTGCATTTTCTACACAAATGAGTTCTACGAAAATAGACATAAATCCTACATCCAAACTCAAAATGAGGTAAAACCAAGTGCGTTGGAAAGCTAATTCAAAGGGCTTTAATTATTTATGTCGTGGGCCACCTAGGCATAGGGGCTGAAACATATGACTTGGAATTGTAGAAAGGACTTGGCATGTCATCATAAGCTTGAATAGTGTGAAAGAGATATGGATATGTTTTCTCCATGTCCGCATTGGCTCTCCGAGAAACACATACAAATAGACAACTCTTCCAAAGGGCCTTGACGAACACTACATCTTTATCAGTCAATCAATTTATCCACTCATCCATCCAACACCTCCACCAGAACCTCCTTCTAAGCCATCTTATCCTCCACCTCACCCACAACTTCAAAGACTTATATAGCACTAGGGTCACCAACATATCCCCTCAACCTAAAAGCATGACAAACCGGATATACCATACCCCTACCACAGGCAATTCCCAAACTTATGCAACCATACCAACCTCCCTCTACACTCTATAAAGACTCACAATCCGCAACTCAATTGTCAATCTTAAATACACCTAACCCACTTGGTACCATAACCGCCATCTCCCCCTTGGGATACAACCTCCACTCTATCATTCTCTCACCCAAACTTCCAACTCTAATAAGGCAGAAATCAAGGGCTTGCCCAATCTAGTCCTCTTAACCCAAGAAGATTTGGAACCATCAAGAACACCATACTACCTTTCTCAAGTTCCTTCAACCTAACTCCCTATCTAGCCGACTGGTGGACTCTACTAGGCATCTCTTTACCACCATTATCCGAACATACTAGGCTTCCTAAAGCACCAACCACAACACTAGCCTTATCGGAAAAACCAATGAACACTCATACCATAATCCCTAAGGAATTCTAACAACCTTCTTGTTATCCTCAACTCACACCTATCATATTTAGTAACCAATACCCTCATCATCCAAGATATGCAACACTACCCCCAAATAATTCAAAAGCTCTAAAAAAATCAATTCCTCATCAGTATAGACCACTACAAACATATCAAGGTAGAGTTTTAAGACCCTATTTATGAAACCCATAAACACAACCGACGTATAGCCAACCAAACAACTCCACCAATATTCGAAATGCTCACTCCTAGTCTGAAAAGAACACTTAGGGATCTAACCTACCCTCACCCTCACTTGGGGACAAAACCTAATCCAAATTTACAGGATAGGGAACTAACCTATCGTATTTGACTAAATAGATGGACCATCCTTACCCATTATATTACAACTTTACAGGTTCTACACTCATTAGAAACATGCTATGCAAGTAGCCCAAACTAACCCAAGACCCCCAACACAACAAGCTAAGTCATCATCCCACAAAAATACTTATAATATGCATGTACACACTTTCAAAGAGGCAATAGTCATTTTTCAAATCATTTCAATGCACTAAGCTAAGTCGTCATCCCATAAGAATACTTATAATGCGCATGTACATACTTTTAAAGAGGAAATAGTCATTTTCCAAATTATTTCAATATATAATTGGGCTTAAAAGCCAAACACCATTTATAATAATTCATATTTAGGCTCAAATGCCAAAATCATTATTTCAGAGTCATAATACTCATGCATAGGAATAGCTTATTCATATACAAAATAGTGCAAGCAC
This sequence comes from Solanum virginianum, assembly GCA_000787875.1. Classification (NCBI taxonomy): domain Eukaryota; kingdom Viridiplantae; phylum Streptophyta; class Magnoliopsida; order Solanales; family Solanaceae; genus Solanum; species Solanum virginianum. Next base: position 33,095 of record DF362327.1, read on the forward strand.
CCAAAATGCTTTAAGAGCCAAAATCAAAGACATATATATGATTACAATATTTTCATAACCAATCTTTTACCAAAATCATACCATAAAATTAAATTGGGCTTACCCATAACATAATTTTTCAGAATAATCCTTGTACATAAATGCATATGCTATGGACAATGAGGAAATGACATGGGTAATTAAGACTCCATTTAAAATCAATATTTATAGTATGATGTTGAAGTGAAAACATAATTAATTCCACATTCAAATCAATAATGTAACCTCTCATGCATAAATAATTGAACAAGGGGAACATGCAAACTTATAACTTCATAAATCCAAAGTATATCCTCATATAACGGTTTAAATCACATTAAAATCATAAAATAAACACTAGCCATGCATTAATAGAATTTTTGGAATAATAATACTTAAATCCCAAATTAAAATAAGTAAAATCCATGTAGGTTTTCTTGAAAATAATTTTGGGTCACCTTGATTGGAAGGAACCAAGGATCAACCCACATACACATGAATCCTACTAGCACTAAGGACTAATACAAGAATTAGCAACTCCTGGACCTATCAAATCACCTTACTCATAACCTCCGGTAATAGCCGACTAACCCAAGAGGCTCCTAATATCCGATGAAGTCTAAGGACTAGGCTAATCTCTAATCACCTTCATCTTATAAAGGTCCACCTTAATACCATCACCCGGCACTACACATCTTAGGAAGGAAACTTATTATCACCAAGAATCCCATCTCTCCTGCTTAGCACCCAACCTTCTTCCTTAAACTTATAATAGTACCCTCAAATAATTCACATGCACTACCTCATTAGGGAACGAACCACATTATCATCATTAAAACCACCATTAACCTATTAGGGTAAGGACTAGAGATCTTACTTATGAGACTTATAGGCATAGCCTGTGTACTAGTCAAACCAAAGGACACTACCCCAAAGTTCAAAATATTGAAAAGGACATTCAAAGCCTCATCGACCACCAACAACAATTCTATAGACAAAACAACTTAGGTTCAACACCTCCATTTCTCACAAGATGACAAATGCAACCCCTTAGAGTCCAAATGTACCTTAGGGCATGAAATGGACCTACCTCCCTTGCTATAATTTAACAACCTCCCACTCAAAGACAGGCTCATTAAGGAATCAGTGCTACCTCTATGGGTTCTACCATCCATACAAACACAACATGTATGCAATCCTTCCATTACTATAGTGACATCAAATTCCACCATGTCAACTCTAACAAGCTACAAAGTAAGATCTAATACAACAAAAACCTGGACCATCACCTATGAACCTTCTAGCAATAATATACCCAACAAAAGGATAGACACCAATGATCCACACAACAACTTGGGCACACAAGAATCCCTACCATCAACAAAGAAGAGTAGAGAAAAAATAGTGGAATACTAGGCCTAACAATGCATGCACTTCAAAGCCAATGAAACTTCAACTTATCGGTAATAGCATCAGACACCTCAACCCCTTCTTAAGGCACTTGATCAACATAGCCACCATGGTCCAAAAGCTGACCACACTTACACCCCTTTAGAATAAATGGACAATCCACAAGCTTGTGACCCACCTTATCATATCCAAAGCAAGCACTAGTGTTCCTCCGACACGAGCGACTATGGTTCTTTCCACACCTTTGACATTTGGGATTAGTTATCCCACTATCACCTCATTTGTCCTTTTAGCATTTACAAGTACAATACTTCTTCTTATGCCCCTCCTCAACATAATGGAAATAAGCATTGGTGCCTCTCAACCATGGGCCTATATGACCCCGTCCACAATTAGAATAGACACCATCACCACCAACACCTCTACATTTGAGACTTTTGAACTTACCCACATTACGGGCCCTCTTGGCCTCACTACCTCTCCTCTCCCCACTAGATGTCTCGGGAGCACCCATATAATGATTGAGTTGAGTTTCCAATGTTGTCACCGCTTTGGCCATTACCCATAGAGCATTTCGAACCTCCTTATTAGATATATCGCCATCTTCAGTAGCTTAAGCAATATCCTAAAATGTAATGGTTAGGGGTTGGCAATAAGCCCTAGAGGATCTCACTTTATCACACGACATAGATCATGAAGAAGTGAAACATTACCTAGAACACCTTAGAGCCTCCTATTCATAGTTGTGGTTCACAACATAACCATGAATATGACTCTAATTGATGCAGTGTATTGGACTCAGAGGAGCTAACAACCTAGTGCTCTGATACCAAATTTGTCATGACTCAAGCCTAGAGCACAAACGTGACACGACGAATAGGGAGCCCGAAGAGGGTCCCCAAACAAGCCTCTTAACTTATCATCACACATCATTGGTCGCAAAAGCATTTAAAGGAGATAAAAAAGTAGAAATAGGGGCAATAGGACTAAGGGAAAAGCTTGCACAATATTGTAATCAAGGGACAAGAGACAAATATCTTATCATAGATACATAGCATGTCCAACAACACCTCTAATACAAAGATAAGAGCGGGGGCCAAGACAAAGAAACTAGGCTCACCCTCATAGTCTAAATAGAAAGAATAAAATAGTGTTCAATACATAAAAAGAGAAATAAATAATAAGGTCCCCGAAGTGGAGGACTCATTAACTATGTTGAGTAGTACCGAACTAGCCACGTGGAGGAGAAGGATGATCAACTTCAGCTTCGATCCCTATATAGTGATATCATGTAGGCAAGAGCATGCATTAGTACGTTTGGATGTACTAAGTATGTAGGATGCAATGCAATAATAAGTAGGCATCATAGTCAAAATGCATAATATTAAGCAATAGACATAATATAATAATATGACATGTATGTTCAATGCTTAAGTAAAACATGCTCAAGTAAACCATGCTCATATAGGATATCATATATGAATAAGAGACCAAGCTAGTTGTTCAAAGTATAATCCCCTTGGTGGTTGTGTGGTATAAACCCCTCACATGGTTGATAGTAATCATACCTTACCAACACGGTGACAAAGTATAAACCCCTTGCATGTTTCATGAGTATAAACCCCCAACATGGTTACCTGGGCTCTTGTTCCCCCGGATCAATTATGGTCTAATGCAACACTTTATATAGGATTTATCATATGCTCTAGTGTAACACTTCATATAGGAATAATCACATACATAAGCTCATTTCATCATCATAACATCATTCAATCATATATCATACTTTGGACCTTTAATTCCTCAAGAAACCACATTCGGATATTTTATCAAACACTTTAACTATACTTTCATGAACCAAAATTATTATGCAGTAAATTTCTCAATATACAAGATCCACTTGTAAAATCAACTTTAAATCATGTAATACTAATAAAAAAGAGGCTTGGGTATCATGGGTGAAAGGATCCCATGAAAGAAACCCACATACCTTGAATTTGGGGTACCCTTAAAGAGTATAAGAAATGGAGACTTAAAGATTGGATGAGATCCGTCATGAAATCCTTAAGATTGGTCTTGAGTTTGGGACTTGAATTTAGGGGGAAATATGAGTGTTTGAGAGGATATTGGGGAATGTTAAGGATGAGATGAGGGTGAAATAAGGCTAAATATATGTATTTTCAAGTGTGGGAACCCTTAGGCCTACGACTTATGAGTCTTCGACCAAATAAATTAAAATAATCCCTAAAAACAACAAGGGCGCATCACGGAAGTGACGCAAAAACTCCACTAGAATCTGCATTTTCTGCACAAATGAGTTATACAAAAATGGGCATAAATCCTTCGTCCAAACTCAGAATAAGGTGAAACCAAGTGCATTGGAAAGATAATTAAAAGTTCTATATTTTGGTAGGTTGTGGGCCAACCAGGGTTTTTTTTGCTAGGGGATATGAACCTTCAAATTTGACCCTCCTAAATCACATCTTTTGCAATTTTCAAATTTTGATACGCTTGCACTAAAATTTGGGTTAGACCCATTTCCCACTCAATTTGACCCCCTAAACAAGAATATGAAGTCATATTTTTAAAATAATGAATGATTTTTCAGATATATTTAAATCATGATTCTGGGTACTTTCGAAGCATATTTTCGGACATTTTTTGGGGTCGTTCCAAAATGCATAACCGAACATTTTATCAAAAACTTAGAAGGTGTATGGTGCTAGTGTATAACAATGCAATTCAAGAATGAAATCATGCTAGAAAGTTCCATTTGAAGCCATCAATAGATATTTCGTAACAACCTCAAGGAACATACATCAACACCCTTCATCAAATATCACAAAAGATCATAGATTCATAGCTCAATACATGCTAAAACAATAATTCTTTCATGAAACTCCAATATAGTGTGCAGTGAAATTCATAATTAGTAAGACCCATAAGTAAATCAACTTTAAATCATGCAAGTTTAAGCAAAAGGGAGCTTAGATTTCATGGGTGAAAAGAACCCATTAAAGAAACCCACATACCTTATCTTGGGAAAATAGCTTGATGAAGATTAGAGATGACATATTGTCTAAGTGTTTGGGAGTGTATTTAGGAATGTCTTGAATGATATAAGGGTGAAATAAAGCTAAGTATAGACATTTTCATGCATGGGAACACTTAGGCCGAAGACACAAAGCCTTGGATTGAGATAGAAAACTGGACGAAGTTTACACTGTGGTGCGCCCTTGGCGCGATACACCAGGGGCGCAGAAAGCTTTCTGGAAATCTATTTTTGGGAAATTCAAATTGCGATTCGTTTGCTCTAAATTCAGGATTAGACCCATTTCTCACTCAATTTGACCCCAATAACAAGTATATGAAGTCAGATTTTTGATATCATGCACGAATTTTGAGATATATGAAAATTATGATTCTGACCAATTATGAGGCACATTTTTAGGTACTTTTGGGGTCGTTTCAAGGGGCTTGGACCCCTTGATTCAATTGACTAGTCATGGCATTTTCCAACATGGTGATGGCATTTTGAAATTTAGTTATGTAACTGCTCCTATATGTGGAGCTTGATAAGTCGGACCCTCCTCGAGTTTGTAGGCCCTACGTGGTCTCCCTCTTGGTAGCAGCATGATCTAAAAGATCAAAAGAATGTCCGTTAGTGGAGGAAGCCTTATTCATACATCTAGAGCACAACATGGATCATGAAGAAGTGAAACATTTCCTAAAACACCTCTTACTCATAGTTGAGGCGCACTTCACAACCATGAATAAGACTCTACTTGACGAGGTGTGTTGGATTTCTGAGGACCATTAACAACCTAGTGCTCTGGTACAAAGATTGTTATGACCCAGGCCTATGGCCTAGACATTACACGGTGAATGGGGAACCCAAAGGGACCCCAAACAAGTCTATTAGCATATCATATACGTATTCTTGGTTGTGTAAGCCAAATAAGATAACAACAAGTAATAATGGATCATATGGAAATTTGAACTATAGGAGTCTTCCATAATAACATAAGTTCAAAAGAGTGAAGCTCAAATGAGGTTCACATCCAACAACACCTCTACTAAAAGATTGAGCAGGGGTTAAGACATCTCCCAGGCTCACTCTCATAGATAAGTATCTAAAATATAGATAAAGTCTCAAGGTAGGCATGAAAGAAAATAGATATTGTCCCAGGATGTGAGGACTCACCAACAACTATCTTTAACAGTCCGCCTAGACACGTAGAGGAGGAGAATAAGTAGGAGCTCCGGTCCTTACATGGTGATATTATGTAGGCATAAAGTATGTGTTAGTACTTGGAATGTATAAAGTATGTAGGGTGCAATGCAATAAGAATCATGAGCATAATAATTGAGATGCATAATTATAATCATTAGACATGAGGTCAATATAGCATGTATAGTCAATGCTTAGGCGTAAACATGCTTGAGAATGATTATACTTGCATAACGTTTTCCATACAATAACATGACATGAATAGCTCATCCAAATACCTTGTATTGGAGGTTGAGAGATATAGCATAGGTTATGATCCCTTGTAGTAGGTAGTGGATAGTACATAAGATTTAGTTGTACATGAGGGTAAGGCTTACAACATGGTTCATGACCCCTTCATGTAGATATAAGGCAACACACATTAATAGGTCATACATAAAGGTGAGGTATACAACATGGTTCATGACCCCTTCATGTAGACATTTGTCTTATACTAGAGGGTGAGGCATACAACATGATTCACGACCCATTCTAGAAGGCTTTACAATTCTCATGAGAACAACATAGAATAAGAGCTTAACAATTTACTTGTATACCATGGAATCTCCTCATGAGTTTAATATATGCTTGGGAGCCGATGATTATCATTGCAACGCTTGACATACAAATGATACAATGGCTTATCATCAACTTAAAAATCATTATCATGTAGTTTAATAAAAAATGGTGGGTACATGAAACCATGCTCAAAATCATGAAATTAGATAGTATAAGACATGAAAGAGTGAATTTATTCCATCTTGAAGTCATACATTTACAACCACCAACATAGTAGTAAAACCCTTATGTTTGGATGTCATGAAATCCATCAAAAGTACACAATGTGGAAAAGGTCCCATAGTTCATATCATCCTTAGCTTTAATTGTTTCAAGACACTCATGGAATAAGCTTTCACTAGAAACTCATGTATAATAACTCAATATTTGATAAAATCAATCATAACTGATGTTCACAATGCATAATAGGACATACCCATGATGAATATAACTTAAAATAATGAGATTTTCATTAAAAAAGGTTATTGGGCTCTATGTGTGAAAGGACCCATGGATGAAGACCCACATACCTAAACTTGAGATTTTCTTGAAGGAAACTTAAGGAAAACTTGAATTTTTGATTGGGTTCTTGAAATCCAATGTGTGCTCTTGAGATTCTTGAATTTAAATGGAGCATTGGGAGATGATTTGAGAGGGTTTTAGAAGAATGATATCAAAATTCACCATGTCAATTTCAACAAAATCACAATGTAAAACTTTATGCAATATAAACATAGGACAACCCCTATAGACCTTTCTAGCAACAATTGATTCAACAACGGATTTAGAAACCTCATAGGGTTCACACAACAATTCAGAGCACACATCAAGCTTAGTAATAACCAAAGGAGTAATGAAAGAAATAGTCGCACCTTGATCTAATAAAGCATACACATCATAATAAAAAATCTTTAACATACCAATAACAACATAGGGCATCTCATCACCTCCTTGCCTACCTTGAAGAGCATAGAATTGATTATGATGTGAGCCACCCCTTTATTGACCACCTTCAGCCCTTTGGTTAACATGATCAGCTTATCCTTAAGGATGACTATCCTTGCCTTTATTTTAAGCATAAGGGCAATCAACAGGCTTATAGCCTACACTCCCATACCCATAGCAAGCATTCAAATCCCTCATGCTTTTGCCACTATGATTCCTCCCACACTTTTGGCACATCAAGTTAGTCATCTTACCATTGCCACCTTGAAATCTTGGGCTAGGCAACCCCTTATTAGCAAACCGCTTGTATAGAGCTAGGCCTTAGCCTTGAAATTCAAACCGAGCACTCTTGGTCTCCCCATTTCTCCTCTTTTTAATTATTTCCTCCTCAAGTTGTTCAGCGTAGCTTATGAGTCGAGATAAGCCCATATCACCCATAAGCATAGTGGTGCATCACTCTTCATTCACCAAATCAAACACCTCCGACACTAACTTGTTCATTTTTGCCCTAGGATTGGCAACCAAGTAAGAAGTATACTTTGAGAGTTTGTTGAATTTGAGGGAATACTCCCTCACACTCATAGATCCTTGCTTGAGATTCAAGAAGTTCATCTTTTTTGACTCTCTCAACTCAATAGGAAAGAACTGGTTGAGAAAGGTGGCCTTGAACTCCTCCTAAGAAATGACATAATTGTTTTCTCTCTCCAATTTCCATTGAGCAAACGAAATTTGGGCTACAGCTTTGAGTTGGTAAGCCGCAAGCTCCGCTTTCTCTTCCGAAGTCACCCCTATGATGGCAAGCACCTTACACACCTCATCAATAAACTCTAGGGCATCCTTTTCCGCTTTGAAACCATGAAACTTTTGAGGGTTCATCCTCATAAAGTACCTCACCCTTGAGGCCAGAGTATGAGCATGAGGGGCTTGGAACCCTTGATTCAATTGATTTGGCATGTTCCAATATGGTGATGGCATTCCGAAATTCAACTTGTGTGGCCCCTCCTTCTTGGGGAGTTTGATAAGCCGGGCCCTACGTTATCTCCCTCTAGGTAGTGGCATGATCTAAAAGAATAAAAGAACATTTGTTAAGAGAGGAAACCTTATCCCTACATCTATAGCACAACATAGATCATGAAGAAGTGAAACATTTCCTAAAATGCTTCGTAGCCTCCTATTCATAGTTGTGGGGCGCTTCACAACCATGGATAAGATTCTAATTGACACGTTGTGTTGGATTTCCAATGACTATTAACAACCTAGTGCTATGGTACCAACCTTGTCACGACCCAAGCCTAGGGCCTAGACGTGACTCGATGAATGGAGAACCCGAAGGGACCAAAAATAAGCCTCTTAGCATATTATATACATATCCTTGGTTGTAGAAGCCAAATAAAATAACAACAAGTGATAATAGATCACATGGAAAGCGATACTAGAGGAGTCTTCCATAATAACATAAGCACAAAAGAGTCAAGCTCAATACACGAGGTTCACATCCAATAACACCTCTACTAAAAGATAAAGCAGACGCCAAGACATCTCCTGAGCTCACTCTCGTAGATAAGTATCTAATGTATAGATAAAGTCTTAAGGTAGGCATGAAAGTAAATAGATATTGTTCCTGATTATGAGAATGCACCAACAACTATCTTCAATAGTCCGGCTAGCCTTGTAGAGGAGGATCAATAGGAGATATGGTCCCTAGATGGTGATATCATGTAGGAATAGAGTATGCGTGAGTACTTAGAATGTACTAAGTATGAAGGGTGCAATGCAACATGAATCATGAGCATAATAATTGAGATGCACAATCATAATCGATAGACATGAGCTCAATATGACCTGTATAGTCAATGTTTAGGTGTAAATATGCTTGAGAATGATCATACTTGGATAACTTGTTCCATAAAATAACATGACATGAATAGCTCATCCAAATACCTTGTATTAGAGGAAGAGATATATAACATGGGTCATGACCCCTTCTAGTAGGTAGTGCATAGTATATGAGATTTAGTCGTTCATGAGCGTAAGGATTACAACATGGTTCATGAGCCCTTCATGTAGATATTAGGCAACACACATTAATAGCTCGTACATAAGGGTGAGGTATACAACATGGTTCATGACCCCTTCATGTAGATATTTGTCTTATACTAGAGGGAGAAGGCTTTACAATTCATATGAAAACAATATAGAATAAGAGCTCAACAATTCACGTGTAGACTACAAAATCTCCTCTTGAGTGTAATGCATGCTTGGGAGCCCATCATTATCATTACAACACTTGACTTACAAATGATGTAATGGCTCATCATCAACTTACATCCTTGTCATGTAGTTTAATAAAAAATGGTGGTACATGAAAACATGCTTAAAATCATGCAATTAGATAGTATAAGACATAAAGGAGTGAATTTATTCCATCTTGAAGTCATACAATTCCACCCACCAACATAGTAGTAAAACCCTTATGTTTGGATGTCATGAATCCATCAAAAGTACACAATGCGGCAAAGTTCCCATAGTTCATATCATTCTTAGCTTCAATAGTTAACTTATGGAATAAACTCTCATTAGCAACTCATGCATAATAACTCAATATTTTATAAAATCAATCATAACTTATGTTCACAATGCATAATAGGAGATACACATGAAGAATATAACTTAAAATCATGAGATTTTCATTAAAATAGAAGATTGAGCTCTATGGGTGAAAGGACTCATGGATGAAGACACACATACCAAACTTGAGATTTTCTTGAACGAATCTTGAGGAAAACTTATAGCTTTGATTGGGTTCTTAAAATCCAAAATATGCTCTTAAGATTCTTAAATTTAAATGGATGATTGGGTGATGATTTGAGAGGGTTTTAGAAGGTCCATTAGTTGAAAAATAGCTAAGGATGACAGCTTTCACGTTTAAATGGCCATTGGGTTATTACCCAAATGCCTTTGAATGAAATAGGAAAAATAAAGAAATTTTTGCACTGGTCCACGCCCTAGCCATGGTGAGGACCAGTCGCGAGAAGCCATTTTCACAGCTCCACAACCCAAGAATGATGCCGGCAATCTCGGATCATCACTAGAAATAGTTCTCGCTGCAAAAATTATTTTTCACTATGAGTGTTTTGAAATTTGGGGCTACCCTTTCCCAAAACAATTTATCCCCCTGAACAAGAATACGAAGTCAAATTTTCGAAATTATGCTTAGATTTGACATATTTGAAACATATACTTATTAGACATTTCGAAGCACTTGAGGGGTGTTTCATTGATGATGCAATAAACCGATACTATTGTCGCATCCATTTAATACCTTGGCAGAGTAAAGAAAATCCACTTAATGGATCCAAGTCCTCTTTTCATAACTAAGGAAACACTCAAATTAGAAGCACAACTATCCTACATTGGTTATGCAATTTAAGGGATTTGAGTTAATTATAATCTTACTCAAATTGGTCATTAATACTACTGCCAAACATGTGCTCATATGCTCAATCAAGTAAAATGCTCAAATCATGTCATTTCAAATTGCACTCCAATTTAAAAATCTGAAACTCATGTCAAAATAGTATCATCATCATTCATTAAAATATACTTTGAAAACCATTTACATCTCATCAAAACTCTTCTCAAAACATCATTTAATTCAATGTTAAATTTCATCAAAGCTCATTTAAAATGTGCATCAACTCAACCATCAAATAATGAATGAAAAATCCATGATCAACTCAACTAGAGTTCATGGGAAATAACCACAAACAATAATTATATCATGGGAAGTAAACACGAACAATAATTATAACACCTTATAATATAAAAATAGTAACTTTAATGTATCATTATATAAACTAAATAAGAGAAGAACTAACTTAATCGAAATTCAAAAACTAACTTTTTACTCTATTCAATACTCATTCAAAATAAAAACATAGAAATGGAATGCATGAATGAACTCAATCCAATCCTGTGATTGCCTTACATACAAAGAAATATTGAAATTTTACTTGAAATTGGAAGATCTTGGTAAAAAATTTGAACCCTAGTTTTCTTCTACCCCTGAATTAGCTGTCAAAGTAATCTTAGTTATTACGAGGATATGGGTACCATTGGATATTTATATGGATCTTATTTTACTCCTTAATTGTCAAGGGTTAAATTATAAAAGGATAATCAAGGAAAAAAATAACCCTCATTAAACTTCTACGAAACCCCATTTACGTGTCCTAGTCCTGTCTACTACTCGTAGACTAGCTTTTATCAAAATTTTAGAAATCTAACTTAGGTCTATGACAGATATATAGGGATCGTAGACCCTTTGACGAGTCATAAAGAGGTTTCATCCTATTAAAGTTTTTCAAGATTCAAAGATAATAATCTCTAGTCATGGAATAATGAACCAGGAACTATGGATCATCGTCCAAAGAAGGGTTGTAGACCCTCCTTCATGGACTAGATACTATAAGTATGAGATGTGGTCTACGATTTGTAGAAATATCTATGGCTCGTGGACTTACTTTTGTAGAAATCAGACAAAATGTTTCCCCCTCTAAATCTTACCTATGAACACTCCTCCAAAATTTATGATCTGTGGAATAATCTAGATGTTGTAGATTGGATTCGTAGATCGAGTCTAACAAGGTCATGATTTTTCTAAGTGTGGAAGACAACCACAAGATCCCATTTATTGACTGTAGAATATTCTATGATCAGTAGAAATGTCTTCTTTTGTCACTAGCAGGGACTATTTTTTCTTTTATTTTGTGAAATTTTAAACTTCCTAAGTTAGAATATTATGGGTAGTTTTACACTTATTAGCAGGAACTGCTAATAATGATGATTTACTAGTTAGTGGGTGTTTCAAAGTGACCCCATAATGGCTTAAGTGATACCCGCTTAGGGCAGGTGTTGCAAAAGCAATACCTTGATTGTTTTTGCATCATCTGAGACTTATTTTGGGGACTTTTTTTAGAATTATTTCTCATTTGGAATTTTTGAATTTAGGGAGCTCGTGTAAGGTGATTTCTCAAGTATAATTCATCATGTAAGTGATTTTAACTTTGAAATCTTCATTATCCAATGATTATGTTATGATTGTTACCACCAATTGTCAATTTTGAGTGTTTTTCATGGACATGAAACTTTGATGGATTGTGAATTTTGAATTTATCTCAACTCTATTTTGAATTAATTTTTATTCATCATTTTCAAATGTTTTACATATTATAATTTGATAATTTCTAATTTTTGAGAAGGGATTTGTGACTAGTTTTGGATTCGATCTTTTTAAAATTGATGACATTGGTGTTGTAAATCTTGAAAACAAATTTTGAATCATTATTTGAATAGATTATGACGTTTGAAATACTTTTTCGAATAGAAAGACTCAAGTGTTGGAGTGGTTGCTTGATTTTACTGAAGAAAGTGGATTCTAAACCATAATTGAGATTACCGAACTTTGTATATCCTACTTTGAATGATAAGGAGTAATAGGAAATTGGATATTGGTTGAATTATCCATGAAATTTCTGAATAAATTAAGACGGGATATTAAATTCTTATGAAAATATATTTGATAACATTGATTCATTATTGAGAAACATGATTGTTAACGTTGGTTCAATTATTGAAATTTTTTAATGATATTGATATTCCTATTCTGATGAATTTTGAATGATATCATTAATGAAATAACAAAAGAATCTTGATGATGACATTGATTTAATATTTGAGTGATTTTGAATAATGTTGACTCATTTATTAAGGATTATGATCAACGGATATTAATAAATTTGAATGATGATGTTTAACCTATCATTGAAAGACTTGATGATGATGAATATTATATTAAAACAATTCAATGATTGATTGCTTTTAACAATATATACATGTTGTGTGGGCTTAGTACATATATTCATGCATTACTTGAAAGTGTGTATTTTTTTTACATTGAAAAATTGATTGAGTTTTATTATTTAATGAAGGCCAATAGTAAATGGAATAGGCTAGATTGAGTATGCTAATGAGAAAAGGAGTTGAGGCCTTTATCGACTAATGATTAAGATTGACGTCTCTGTCGGTGAGTGTATTGATGTTCGACGTCTCTTAAGGCGAGTGTATCGATGATCAAAGTCTCTTTTAGTAAATATTATCATGGTCGAGATCTCTTTCGACGAATACATATATGATTTTTGATCTAAGTTGATCAATGAATGTGTATTGTAGGACAGACATGCATCATGATTACTTAACATTACATTACATCATCCTACACCTTAGTTACACTATACAGTTGTGAGAATCTTGTTTGCAACTATATATTGATTGTTAAAACCTATAATTGTGACTTGTTATCTGTAACTTGATTGGATACAAATTGCTACATGAATTATATATTATGAATGTTAACTTTCCTAAGCAGGATGTAAGTTTGAAGGTTCAGATGGTGTGGTTGGAATATTTTCATTTTTTAATCTATACTTTGTGTTTAGTATTTGCTTCCTGGGTACCATGTTGTTGGTATTCACTCTTGTTTATACACTTATATAAGTTGTGAGCTTGGTCCCTTCTGATTTTATCCATTCAATTTTTATTCGAAATTTGGAATTGCTTGAGAGATAGCAACTTGTTGATTTAGCAGACTATTAAGACTCCCTTTTATATTACATTTTTTCTAATCAAAGAATAACACATTGAGACTTGTAATTTTCTTTCAAATCTTTGATTGTAATAGTGGCTTATACATGTGACACTAATCTTGGGATGCTTTTACACTAGTGGTTTCCTTCTAGTATTGATTATCCTTTTATAAATTTTGACATCCGCTTGATTTTTATTTTATTATGTTATGTCTTTGATTAGGTTGAGTTGTCTTGATGGATAAAGGCAAGTGTTATCCCACCTAAATTTTAGTTATGACAAACTATTATTGGAGCATCAGATTCATAGATCTCACATATGTATAAGTATTCTAGTATAATCTTAGTATCTATGCAAATATGTCTTTTAGCCTTAAGTTTATTAAGTTGTGACTTCTCAAATGTCATGTTAAGGGGACGTCCAATTAAATTTTGGATAATTCTATTGAGTCTGGACATCAAATTTTGTAGGGTAGCATATGTAGTTTTTGTGTTTGAGGGTATGGTAAGTACTCTTCGCATTCATGGTTCTAAGGCTCGTGCTTGAAAAGAGGAGACTCTGCATTGTGCTTCATGATCATGAAGGGTGGTTTTGCAGTCATGATGTGTCTTTTTCTTCATACTTTATGTCTGTGTCCCTCTTCCCCACAATCATGATGTATGCATCATTTTGTTCTTCGCGATTGAGGTGGTAAGAGGCTGCAATTGCTATAGGTAATTTTTCCCAAAACAATGTTTATTCAAAAAACAAAATACTCCAATTTTCATATTCTACCATTTTCTATCACTTTGAGCTTTTGGGAAGATTCTTTCTTTGAATGAATTTCTTGGGAAAAATTATTCAATAAGTTTATTACTTGATTTAAATCATTTTTAATCAATTTCATCTTCCAAAAATATTTCAAAAATCAAAGTTTCTTTCACACCTCGGGAGGGTACCCTTGGCGTGGCTGGCACTCAGAGACTATTGCTAGTCCCCAAGCACACCACTAGCCCCATCACATTTATTCAATCACAATCTAACAGCGAAAGACATTGACAATCCAGAAATAACTTAATAGGAAGTAATAACCCAATCAATAATCAAAGGTCCAAGGCCAATCGATCTATCAAATTTATTGAATAAGACTAGTATGAAAAAAACTAGCAAAAAGACCTCTAACCATTTGACTAAGTGGTGTAAATGACAGCTTCATTGCAACCTTAAAATAGAATAAAAGAAAATCTAAGACCTGAATCTAGAATCTAGATGAATTAAATAATGAGCACCCTCAAAATGTAGGGATGATTACCAACCAGCTGATATCTGGAATAGATCTTCAATGGAGAGTATGTTATTGATCTGTGGTACCTGTCTCTGCAACATTAAATGATGTTATCCCAAATGAGCATCAGTACATGGAATGCAGGAGAATGTAAAATGGCTAAATAAAGCAGATATACCTAAAACAATAATCGACATATAAATACTCAATCAAAATATTTATTGTCTATCTAGAGCAAGAACAAAGACTAGATAATGACCAATCAATACAAATCCAATCCAATATGAATCAAATCCAATCCAATCTGATTACTACAAATATAGAACCTATATGGGAGTTTCTCTTACCTAACAACAATCACTTATGAGTCAGTAATCATACAACAATTTTATTGATATTGTCAAAATTGTTCAATACTTTTCCAAGGAAAAGAACGAATTGACTCATTAAGGATCAATCAACCAATTAAGTCCTATTATTTTAGGATGGTAAAATAAGGACGTATTCAACTTTTACGGACTCAATCCACTCCTACATTTGGCTATGTAGTTATGAGGTTTTAGTGTCACTTACTCTTACTCAATTTGGTGTTTGATACTCCTCCCAAGAATCAATACTAATAAATAATCAATCTCAATCAATCTAATCAATGATTCTCACAAGGACTCTTATCAATCCACCAATTCTATCAAAATCGAGCTTTTTGGCCTATCAACCATCTAATAAATTCTCAATCACAGCTTTTAAGATGGTTTAGATAATCACGTATGAGGACTTTCAATTTACACCAATCTTTAGAGTTCAAATTTTGAAGACTCATGGGACCATCAAGTTATATCAACCTATCATCATGCTCACATCACAATCACAGTCAACTTTAATTAATCAAGGCTCTAGACTCCATTTCTAGATTCAATCATGCATTTATACTCAAATCATATCTAGGATTTTTGAAAATAGAAGGTTTAAAATATATTTTAAAGAAAACAAGATCGAAAAAACAATCAGTTATACAAAGATATAAAAGAATAGATTTTCATCATGTAATTTTCAAGAAACTAAATCATGTAGACTCAATGCCTTCACAGTTCTATGTGTCTCAATCAAGAGGTTACATGGAAGAATAATTTCATGCTTTAGGTTAGATTTACATACCTGAAAGAGAAAAATCTCATGAAGAAACCTTTGGTTTACACTTCAAGCTGAAAAACCATAGCCTCTTCTTTGGGAGAACTTTAAACGCAAAATTTTAATATTTTCAGGGATTTATGCATTAATGGAAGGTTATGAGGCTATATGATAAGCTTAAAGAAGTTAATTACGGGTAAAAGATCAAAAACAAACTTTTGAGAACATTAAATAATCATCAAAATTGAAAAAAATACCTATTGATGAGTTTTTTCTAGAAAATACCGCAGTCTAGGGGGCCCATCACTGAACCATTTCATCGTATGCCGAATGAGGGCCCTAATCACCCTTTTTTTATAGTTATTCAGCCTTTTCAGAATATTTTGGCAGATCATCAAATTAGACAGTTCGGACATATTTTAGTAAAATGGTTGTAACATTTTACTCTAAACTCTAATTACTAAGGCAAACTCAGATGCATTGAAAGCTAATTAAAAGATCACCAATTTGATATATTATGACTCATCTAACTCATTATTTTCTAAGAGATATGGCTATTTGATGTTGATCCTTCTATGAAGTCATACCAAAACTTAATCAATGGAAATGTTTTGAACATGTCTTAGCCTTGGTGTCCCGTATGACCTCAAATCACATTCAACACACTTAAAACACTTACGAAAGGACCTTAACATACATTCACAACCTTGATGTTACCGGATCACCCAATTTTATAGAATTTCATATTGGAAATTAAATGGTAAGGGAGTTTTTATCTCAACTTTGTGATGAAGGATTTTTGTGACCTTCATTCATTTCAAATTTATCATGCCACTTATAATAGGCTTTAATATAAATATTTAAGGTTCACACAATATAATCTTAAACACATAAGAGGAAAGTTTGAATCTTAACTTAGAAATTTTCAAGGTATTACAATATCTTCCCCTTGGGATCATTCATCATCAAACTATGGGTAAATAGAGATGGAGTCAAAGCACAAATGACAATCAAGACTCATTCAATTAACCAATCAACTGGTCAAACTCACTAGACGATTAATAATCAACTCAAGAATAAACAAATCCATTCACATAAAGGGTAAGAACATTAAATTCAACATTCTCATCATTGGGCACGAATAGATGTGGGTATTTAGATTCATATCTTTCTTAGTTTCCCATGTGGCTTCCTTAACAAATTGATTTTTCATCCTGATAAACTCCTCACTATCGAAAGCTCAAGACACACTTTGGGTCATTAGCTCATCATCACTCCTTAGCTCAAGGGTTATTTCATTCTGTTTGTGAATTAATTCTCTTTAATAAGTTGTAAGTATAGCTCTCCACCTATATCATACTCATAGAGTCACATTCTTTGCAAGTCAACATCTTCATTTCAAACATACACTATTGTAAGCCTATTTGAGCAAATCTCCAAATAAGACTATCACTGTTATAATGCTATCTCAATCTTCACAATGATCCTCACAATTTGTCACGACCCAAAACAGATCGCAACATAATAAAGAGAAATAAAGTGGAAACCATCTCAAACATATCAAAACAAATCACCCAAAATCTGAAGTCATGAGTACAAAAGCATCTAAAATAAAGGGTAAATACAACTATCTCAAACAAAAATACAATAATGTCTCATAAAATCTTATACAAGTCTGAAATGAAAGTAAAGGAAATCCCAAAGATCCACGTGACTTAAAGTATAACCCTCATAAGTAAGATCAAGATAAAGGTAGAAAAGTCCAGAGAAATGAATCAACTACACTGTGCAGATCCCTGTGCTCGATCTGTAGGGATGAAATAGAGTAGGGATGAGTACACCAAAATGTACCTAGTAGGTTCAACTGACTGTGTAATAGAAATAAAATCAAGCATGTTATAATGAAGAACCCTATCCATGTATCAAAAAAGGTGAGTATAAGATTAAAATATAAACAATGATAATGGACTAAAATATCCTTAAGAACCCATAATGTCATATAACCACGATGAGAAATATAATGCACCTCTCATCAATCAAAATATCAAGGCTGTCACAGCCTTGCCACCTTCTCGTGGTCAAGTAATATCAAAATACCATAAGCTTGCCACTTCTCATGAACCAAGCTTATGGCCAAGATGTGACACTGCAAACGAGAACCCCAAGGGAGCCCCAAACAAGCCTCTTAGCATATCATATACACATCCTTGGTTGCAAAAGCAATTAAACAATAAAGCGAGAGCACAAATAAGGATAAAGGGACTAAGGGAAGTTTTAGATAACCATAGACAAACAAGAGTCAAGAACATAGCATAATTACATCACTTGTCAAACAACACCTCTTTGTAAAGACTTGAGCGGGGTCCAAGACACTTTCTGGGCTCACTCTCATAGTATAAAGAGTTTAACATAAGGAAATAACATAGGCAAGAGTAGTATAGCTAGTGTCCCCAAACTTGAGGACTCACTAAAGCTTATCTTCAAGATATCACAACTAGCCATGGGAAGGATGATTGTGAGGAGCTCTGATTCCTACATGGTAACATCATGTAGGCATAGAGTATGCGTTAGTACGTTTTAATGTACTAAGTATGTAGGATGCAATGCAAAAAGAGATCAGCAATATAGTCCAAATGCATAAACATAGGCAATGGATAGTATAATAACAATATGGCATGCATGATCAATGCTTGAAGTAAAACATGTTTGTTATTACATGTGTTGGAAGAGACCATCATCATAGACCAAGCAAACTAGTGATTGGAATCTAAGGAATGTCACCCCTTGGAAGGTGATTGAGGTATATACCCCTCAATTGGTAGACAGGCATGCCACCTCCAATCAAAGTGGTCAAGGTATATACCCTTCAACATGGTAGATGGGCATAGCACCCCCCCATCAAAGTGGTCAAGGTATATACCCCTCAACATAGTAGATAGGCATAACACCCCCACCCCCCATAAAAGTTTTTGATGCATATCACCCCCTCAACAAGTTGTGGTCAACTTGCAACACTATAGATACTTTTCATGAAATCAATACTTACATCATGAATTCATCACATACATACATTTCTTTCATCATCATAATGTTACTTGACTCATAGACCATGTAATAGATTGTCAATAACTCAATAATCCATAACCAGATATTTTATCAAATACTTGGTGGGTGTGTAATGGTAGTTCAAAATAATGCAATTCAAGAGTGAAATCATATGAGACAACTTATTGTGAATCAACCCACCAATACTTGGTAATAACCTCTTACAAGATACATTGAAATCTCTCATCAATTCTCATCCATTGATCATAAATTCATTGCCCAAAACATGCTTGAATAGTCAACATTTTATGAAACCCCAACATAGTTCATAATCAATTCATGCTAAGAAATACGCATTGATAAATCAACTTGAAAACATATAATTTACATAAAAAGAAGTTTTGGCACCATAGGTGAAAGGACCCAATGGTTAAAACCCACATACCACAAATTTGGAGATTTTCTTGATGAAGATTTGAATTATAACTTGAAGCTTGAGGGAATTTCTTGAGATTCGAAATGAGTTTGGGATACTTAGATTTGAGTGAAATATTTGGCTAAGTGTTCGAGGGGGTTGTGGGGAATGTCTTGAAGATATGGGGTTAAAAATGACTAGGTATGGGTATTTTTACACATAGGAAGACTTAGGCCTAAGGCCTTGGACAGAAATTAAAAACAAACTGGCAACAAATACACTGGTCCGCACCCTGGCCACATCGCGCCAGGGTCACAGACCCTTACTGTTTTGTGTAAACTTGGAAAAATCAAATTTTGCTACGGTTGCTCTAAAATTGGGGTTATACCCATTATCCACTCAATTTTCCCCTTGATCAAGAATATGAAGTTGGATGTTTGATATCACATATGGATTTTGTGATATTAGAAAATTACGATTATGGGCATTTTCGAGACACATTTTCGAGCACTTTTGGAGTGTTTCAATATCTCTCCTTTTCACAACCCAAGCCTAGGGCCTAGACGTGACATGGTGAATGGGAACCCAAATAAGCCTCTTAGCATATCATTTACACATCCTTGGTTGCAGAAGCAAAGTAACAACAAAGAGAGTATAGATAAGGATAAAGGGACTAAGGGAAGTCTTTAATAGCATAAATCACCAAAATAGTCAAAGCTCAAAGCATAATAAAATAACTTGTCTAATATACCTCTAGCAAATTGGGCGGGGGATAAGACACTTTTTAGGCTCACCCTTTTGATATCAAGTTGAACCTAAGAGATAACAAAAGTAGGAGCGCAAAGCTAGTGTCCCCGAACTTGAGGACTCACCAATAACTATTCCTTAAGATGACCAAGTAGCCACGGGGAGGATGATTGTGAGGGACTCCGGTTCCGACATGGAAACATCATGTAGGCATAGAGTATATGTTAGTATATTTGAATGTACTAAGTATGTAGGATGCAACGCAACAAGAGATAGGCAATATAATCAAAATGCGTATACATAAGCAAGAGATAGTATATCAACAACATGTCATGCATGATCAATGCTTAAAGTAAAACATGTTTGTATAAAACATAATAAACGTGTAGGAAGAGACCATCATTATAGACCAATCAAACTAGTACTTGGACTCTAAGGCATACCACCCCCTTAAAAGGTGATTGACATATCTACACCTCAATTAGTAGTACGGGCTTACCACCCCTCGACAAGGCGACTAAGGTATCTACCCTTCAATTGGTAGTATGGGCATACCACCCCCTGATAGGGTGATTGAGTTATCTACCCCTCAATTTGTAGTATGGACTTACCACCCCCCGACAAGGCGATTGAGGTATATAACCCTTAATGTGGTAGTATGGGCATAGCACCCCCCAATAAGTCGATTGAGGCATAGCACCCCCTCAACAAGGTGTGGTCAACTTGCAACACTTTAGAAATTTTTTAAGAAAACAACTCATTCATACATTTGTTTCATTATCATAAAGTAACTTAGCTCACAAGCCATGCAATAGACCATCAATAACTTAAGAATCCTTAACCGGACATTTTATCAAACACTTGGCGATTGTGTAATGCTAATTTGAAATCATGCCATTCAAGAGTGAAATCATGTGAGAAAACTTAAATTAATCCACCAATACTTGGTTATACCCTTGTGCAAGATACATTGGAACCACTCATCAAATGTCATATTAGATTATAGATTCATAGCTCAGAACATTCTAAAACAATCAATTTATCATGAAAACCCAACATAGCTCATTATCAATTCATAATAAGAAATGCCCATGGATAAATCAACTTGAAAACATGCAATTGGGACACTTGATTTTGAATAAATATTTGGCTAAGTGTTTGAGAGGGTTTTGGGGAATGTCTTGAATAATATGGTGTTAAAAAATGACTAAGTATAGGTGTTTCTATTTTTCATCAACTTTGGAAAATCAAACTTTGATACGGTTGCGGTAAAAGTGGGGTTATACCCATTTCCCACTAAATGTTTCCCTGTGATCAAGAATATGAATTAGATTTTTAATATCACGCATAAATTTTGAGATATATAGAAATTACGATTATGGGCATTTTCGAGGCACATTTTCGGGCACTTTTTCAGCGTTTCAATATCTCCCCCTTGGGAACATTCTCCCTAAATGTCAAAGAACATATATAAACGAAGTAATGAAGATGTTTTCAGCCCAACACATGAATGTAACAAATGCATTAAAAGATCATTTCAAAAACCTCAACATAAGTGTGAATAATCACCATGAGTTTGCCAATATAAAATGAATGCATTCAAATGACATAAGGACTGAAACTTAAGACTTGAAATCACATAGGGGACTTGGAATTCGTACCTTATGCTTGAGTAGAATAGAAGATATAGGGATATTGCTTTTGCATGTCCGCCTTGGCTTCCCATATAGCACTCTCAACTTGTTGGTTTCTCCAAAGAACCTTGATGGAAGTAATATCCTTGTTCCTCAATCTCTTCACTTGTCTATCCAAAATTACTACTTGAACCTCTTCATAAGTCAAATTATCTTCAAAAACACCCATGATGTCAAGAGGCACAATAGCACTTGGGTCACCCACACATTTCCTTAACATAGACACATGGAAGAACGGATGAATCATATTCATATCATTGGGCAACTCCAACTTATAGGCAACCTTACCAATCCTGCTCAATACTCTATAAGGAGCCACAAATCTTGGACTTAATTTGCCCTTCTTACAAAAATTAACCACACTCTTTATGGGTGATACCTTCAAATAGACCCAATCACCAACCTTAAATTTAAGATCTCTCCTTCTAACATCGGCATGGGACTTTTGTCGACTTTGGGCTATTTTCAACCTATCCCTTATTAACTTTACCTTATCTATCGCCTCCATATCAAAATCTGGACCCACATCAAACCATCCAATCAGGGACCTACAATGTCTATCATAGAGGGCCTCAAAAGGAGCCATACCAATGATTGAAAAATAACTATTATTGTAAGTAAACTCAATGAGAGGAAGATGTTTATCCCAACTACCCTTAAACACCAAAACATAAGCTCTAAGCATATTCTCAAAATTTTAGATAGTTCTTTTGGGTTGGCCATCAATTTGAGGGTGAAAGGTTGTACTATGCTTTACCTTGGCACCAAGACCTCTTTTGAAGGACCTCCAAAAATGAGAAGTGAATTGAGCACCATGATTCGAAATGATAGACAAAGGCACTCCATGTAATCTAATCAACTCATGAATGTACAATCTAGAATAATCCTCGGCACCATATGAAGTCTTAACTGGTAGGAAGTGAGCTAACTTTGTCATTCTATCAACCACAACCAAATAGAATCAAAATGCTTTCTAATCTTAGGCAACCCAACCACAAAGTTTATGTTGATTTCCTCCCACTTCCAAGTTAAAATCTCTATGTCTTTGGCTAGACCACCTGGCCTTTGATACTCAGATTTGACTTGTTGGAAACTCTGGCAACCAGACATAAACTTAGCAGTATCTCTCTTTATACCACCACACAAAAACACTTTCCTTAAATCTCTATACATCTTTGTAGAACCGGAGATAATAGTGTGACACCTTGTAACATTATCCTCTTGTATAACCATGTTACATGCCTTATTTGGTTAGGTTTGGATAGTGCTAGATTCATGGGAGACTCCTAGTACCTAAATGAGTTCAAGACTTACCTCTAAGTTGAGTTTTGGGTGTTGTTTCATATAAGAATCAACTTTAAAATATCATAACTATTAGTACATTAGGAATTGGGTGGCCCATAATATGTCAAATGAAATACCTTTGAGTTATCTTAGTAACGCACTTGGTTTCACCTCATTCTGTGGTCAGATGAACGAGATATGATCATTTTCATGAGGCCCTCTCGTGCAGTGTTATCACACGGACTCTTTGACGGCAAGTGTGGCCTTTGATGGGCCGTTTATGGTAGCTAGGGTTGGAAAAGGACATTTTTGACACTAATAAAGCTGGAATGGCTAGTGGTATGGGGCGTGTAGCTCACCACGGACCGGGGGGATGGCCACAAGCTATGCCAAAGGGAGCTTATTGAAAATTGGGGAAACTATAGCTAAGGGTGGTGCCACGGGCACTGTTGACGGATCGTATGGAGTGGGATGGCCCATGGCACTTCGACATATGGTGGACTGCAACATTTATTTAATCTACTGAGGTGAGACGGACCAGTACATGGTCCATGTAATGCCACACGATCCGTGAAGCGGTCCGTCAAAGTGACGAGACATCAATTTTTCCAAGTTTCCTAACTTCCATTTTTTTCACTAAGGCACTTCACATGGGCACTCAACATGACCCCCGGAGTGACACACAGCTAGTGAAGTCTCTAGTGAGATAACACTTTGCCAATTTTTCCGTCTGTTCACTTATGGTGTCTCCATAAATTTTAATTACTCTAATGCCCTTTTTAGACTTACAATCCTATCTTAACCTTCCTAAAAGACCTAAGCAATATTTCAAAATGATCAAACTCATTACTCTCATCTCAAATACACTCCTAATTCTCTCGTAAGCCTCTATCAAGCCCCAATTCAATTTCAAGGAAACCCAAGAACAAGATTAGATTCAAAGATCATTTCCAAGCCTCCATTCTTCCCAATCTCAATTTCAAGCAACTCTAGACCTAAGGTATGTGGGTTTCATTCATGGGTACCTTTCACCCATGATACCCAAGCTTTCTTTTTCCTAAATTGCATGATTTAAAGTTGAGTTTACAAATGGGATTACTAGTATGAGCATGTTTATGAACTATGTTAAAGCTATGTAAGGTTCTGACTATTTTGCTATGTTGAGAGCTATATATCTTTGATCTATTGTAAGTTTTGATGAGAGGTTCTGATGTGAATCTCTTGGGGGTATTGCAAGGTGTTGATTGATAGTTTTACAATAGATTTTCTTGCATGATTTCATTGTTAAATTGCATGGTCTTTTACCCCCACAACACACCCTCAAAGTGTTTGATAAAATGTCCGGTTATGGTTTCTTGAGGAATTGAAGGTCCTAAGCATGAGATATGATATGAATGATGTTATGATGATGAAATGAACTTATTTATATGATTATTCCTATAGGAAGTGTTTCATTAGAACATATGATTAATCCTATGTAAAGTGTAGAACTCGACCATGCCCAATCCGGGGGTCTAAACGCCCGGATAACCTAGTGAAGGGTTTGTACTTCTCCACCTAGTGATGGGGTGGCATAATCACTAACCTAGATGGGGGTTACTACTCATCAACCTAGATAAGGGTTAGTACTCATCCACCTAAGTTGTGGGACGACATCATCACTAACCTAGATGGGGGTTAGTACTCATCAACCTAGATGAGGCTTAGTACTCATCCACCTTGGTGATGGGGTGGCATTATCACCAACCTAGAAGAGGGTTAGTACTTATCCACCTAAGTGATGGGGCGGCATCATCACTAACCTACCAAAGGGTTGTACATTTCAAAATCTAGCTTGTTCTCTTCTTCACATATGATATCCTATAAAAGCATGAGTTACTTAAGCATGTTTTACTTAAGCATTGATCATACATGGCATATTGTAAATTACGTCTATTGCTTAATATCGTGCATTTTAACTATGATACCTAATTCTTGTTGCATTGCATCCTACATACTTAGTACATTCAAACATACTGACGCATACTCTTACCTACATGATATCCCAATGTAGGAACTGGTGCTTAAGTTGATCATCCTCCTCCTCTACGTGGCTAGTCGGTGCTATCTCAAAGCTAGTTGGTGAGTCCTCCACTTTAGGGACCTTAGTCTATGTTGCTATTACCTATGTATTGAGACATTTTCTTACATTCTATTTTGACTGTGATTTGTTGGTGAGTCCTCCATTTCAGTACCTTAGTCTATGTTTCTATTTTCTATGTATTAAGACACTATCTTATGTTATATTGACTATGAGGGTGATCCTGGTAGCTTTGTCTTGGCCCCCGCTCTATCTATGCATTTAGTGGTGTTTGTTGGATGAGTTGTGTATTTATGATATGAGCTATGACTACTTGTCCTTGATGTTGATGTTTTGATAAGCTATCCCTTAGCCCCTTTTTCCTTTTGCTTACTTTATGTCTTTTTTATGCTTTCGCGACCAAGGATGTGTAATGACAAGTTAAGAGGCTTGATTAGGATTCTTTTGGGTTCTCCATTCGCCATGTCACATCTATGCCCTAGGCTTGGGACGTGACAAATAGAATAGGAAGAGTGATAAGCCTCATCAAGAATTTTGTCTTTCAAGTCATCCACACTAGGAACACACAACCTATCTTGGTACCTAAGGGAATAATCTCCCCCTTGGGAGAAAACCTCCACCACCTTACCACCTCTCACGAAGGACTTCAACTTTACAAAGGTGGGGTTAAGATCTTGCTTTGCCTTCACCTCCTTAATCAATGAAGATTTGGAATGCCAAATTTTGAAAGCAAATACCACGACAGCCAATTCAAGATCATAGGTAGGATAATTCTTTTCATGCACCTTAAGTAGTCTAGAGGCATAAGCTACCACTTTACCATTTTTCATCAAAATACAATCCAAACCAATTATTGAGCCATCACAATACACAACAAACCCTTCCAACCCTTTTGGTAGAGACAAGATAGGAGCGGAGTCAAGCTTGTCTTTCAAGGTTTAAAAACACTTTTCACACTAATTGGTCCACACATATTTTGCCTTCTTTTGGGTCAACTTCGTCATAGGAGAAGCTGTAGAGGAGAATCCATTCAGAAACCTCTGGTAGTAACCCGCAAGCCCAAGAAACTTCTAATATCTGATGGAGTCAAAGGTCTAGGACAATTTCTAATCACTTCTATCTTTTTAGGATCCACCTTAATACCATAACCTAACACAACATGACTTAGAAAGGCAACCTCTTTCAACCAAAACTCATATTTCTAATACTTTCCTTATGACTTCTTCTCCCTAAAGATTTGTAACACTACCCTTAAGTAAGCCACATGCTCCTCTTAATTATGGGAATAGATCAAGCTATCATCAATAAATACCAACACAAACAAATCCTAGAATTGTTTAAAGACCATATTCATAGGATCTATGAAGATAGATGATGCATTAGTCAATCCGAAGGAAAAAACCACAAACTCTTAGAGCCCACACCTAGTCCGGAAGGTCGTCCCTGAATGTCAAAGAAACGTACATAAAAGGAGTAACAAGATAATTTCAGCCCAACATATAAATGCCACAATTCATTTAAACATTGTTTCAAAAATCTCAATATAAGTGTCAAAATCACCGTTAACTTTTTAACATAAACATAAATGCATGAAAATGACATGAGGGCTTACGCTTAAGAGTTGAAATCACATAGGGGACTTAAAATTAGTAACTTAGGCTTGATTAGAATGGAAGAGATAGGGATATCGCTTTTCCATTTCCAACTCGACTTCCCAAGTGGCACTTTCAATATGTTGATTTCTCCAAAGAACCTTGACAGAAGCTATATCCTTGTTTCTCACCTCTTCACTAGTCTATCTAAAATTTCTATAGGAACTTCTTCATAAGTAAAATTGTCTTCAACAACACCCACAACATCTAAAAGTACAAAAGCACTCTGGTCACCTACACACTTCCTCAATATGACTCATGGAAGACCAGATAAATCATATTCATATCACTGGGCAACTCCAACTCATAGGCCACCTATAAGGACCTACAAATCCTGGACTCATTTTACCCTTCTTACAAAAATGAACCACACCCTTCATGGGTGAGACTTTCTAATAGACCCAATCACCAACCTTAAATTCAAGATCCCTTCTCCTCACATTGGTATAGGACTTTTGTATACTTTGGGTTGTTTTCAACCTTTCTCCTATCAAGCTCACCTTCTTCATGGCCTCCACAACCAAATCCTAGCCTAACAAAGCCATCTCCCCTATATCAAACCATCCAACTGGGGATCGACAAAGTCTACTATAGAGAGCCTCAAAAGGAAGCATACCAATTCTTAAATGACAACTATTGTGTTAAGCAAGATCAATGAGTAAAAGGTGTTCATCGAACTACCCTTAAACTCCAAAACACAAGTTCTAAGCACATCCTCAAGAGTTTGATAGTTCTTTTTGCATGGCCATCCGTTTGAGGGTGAAAGGTCGTACTAAGCATAACCTTGGTACCAAGACCCCTTTGGAAAGACCTCCAAATATGAGAGGTGAAGTTAGCACCATGATCCAAAATGATTGACAAAGGCACCCCATGCAATCTAACCAACTCATGAATATAAAATTTAACATAATGTTCGGCACCATATATAGTTTTAACCGATAAGAAATGAGTTGATATTGTCATTCTATCAACCATAACCCAAATAGAATCAAAATGCCTTCTAGTCTTTGGCAACCCAAGCAAAAAATCCATGTTAATTTCCTCCTACTTTCAAGTAGGAACCTCTATATCTTGGTCTAGGCCACCCAGCTATTGATACTCGGCCTTCATTTGATGGAAATTATGACAACCAGATACAAAATTAGAAATGTATCTCTTTATACCATCCTACCAAAACACTTTCCTCAAATCTCTATACATCTTTGCAGAACCAAGGTGAATAGAATAGGAAGAATTATAAGCCTCATTTAACACCTTCTCTCTCAAGTCATCGACATTAGGCAAACACAACCTACCTTGGTACCTAAAGGCACCATCTCCCCTTTAGGTAAAAACCTCCACCTTGCCATCTCTCACAAATGCCTTCAACTCTAAAAAGACGGGGTCAAGATCTTGCTTTGCCTTCACCTTTTCAATCAAGGAATATTTAGAACCATCAACAACCACAATACCACCATTATCAACCTCTTCCAACCTAACCCCCAATCTAGCCAACCAATGGACCTCCCTAGCTACCTCTTTGCTGCCATCATCAACATGAGATAGGCTCCCTAGGTACATAGACACACTACTTAGAGCATCGGCCATAACATTAGCCTTACGAAAGTGATAATGCACACTCATATCATAATGTTAAAAAGCTCTTACCACCTTCTTTATCACAAGTTGAGATCCTTTTGGATGAACACATATTGGAGACTCCTATGATCGGTGATCACATCAACATGAACCCTATACAAGTCATCACATAATATCTTCGTAGCAAATACCACGATGGCCAATTCAAGATCATGGGTAGGATAGTTCTTTACATGCACCTTAAGTTGTCTAGAAGCATAATGATACGACCCTAAAAAGTTCCCAAAAACGTGCTTCGAAATGCCTAAAAATTTGGATTTCCTTATATCTAAAAATTCATTCATTATTTCAAAAATCAAACTTCATATTTGTGATCAGGGGGTCCAAATTAGATGAAAAGGGGGTCTAACCTCGATTTAAGAGTGAACGAATAACAAATATAAATTTTTAAGGATTGATTTCCAGAGAGTTTTTTGTGATGCCTCTGCATTGCGCCTTGGGTGCACCATAGTGTAAAATTATCTCCGTGTCCACTCCCTGACGTTAAGATGTGTAATTCCATGGCAGTGATTTTTAATATGGTCTAAAATATTCAAAGTGTTGGGCCCAAGTTTCCCAAACATGTTTTTATCCATACTTAGTCCAATTTCACCCTTATATTATTCTAAACATTTCCCAATACTCCCATAAAACATAACCATATTTTCACTCCAAATTCCAATACTCAAAACCCTCATCCAGATTTAAAGATTCTCTTCAAGCTTCAAGTCTCTATTGTCAACCTTCACCAAGAACCTCTCCAAAGCTAAGGTATGTGGTATTGAACCATTGGGTCATTTTATTCATGGTGCCTAAACCTTCTTTTACTTAATATTGCATGATTTAAAGTAGATTTTATATGTGGGTCTTGAATATTGAGAAATTTACTGCACAGTGATTTCAGTTCATGAAAGTATGGTTGTTTTAGCATATTTTGAGCTTCAAATATTGGATCTAATGTTGGATTTGATGAGGGATTTTGATATAAATGTCTTTTGGGTGTTGCAACGTGTTGATTAAAGGTTTTACTATGGATTTTCATGCATGATTTCATCTCTAAATTGCATGCTCTTTTACCCCCATTACACACCCCCAAGGTGTTTGACAAAATGTCTGATTATGGTTTCTTGAGAAATTGAAGCTCCAAAGCATGAGATATGAAATTAATGATGTTATGATGATTAAATGAGCTTATTTATATGATTATTCATACATGAGGTATTGTATTAGAGCTTATGATGAATCTGATAGAAAGTTTTACGTTAGACCATACTTGACCCGGGGGAAAAGACCCGGGTAACCAGATTGGGATTTATACTCATCCACTGGGGTGATGGGGTAGTATAATAACCAACCAAGATGAGGGTTTGTACTCACTAACTGGATGGGGATTTGTACTTATCCACCGGGGTGATGGAGTGGCATCATCACTAACAAAGATGGGGGTTTGTACCTACTAACCTACCGAGGGGTTTGTATCTTGGGAACTCGCTTGGTCTCTTCTTCACATATGATATCCTATGTGAGCATGATTTACTTAAGCATGTTTTACTTCTGCATAGATCATATATTTCATATAGTTATGTTATGCCTATTATCTATCGTTATGCATGTTGGACTATGACGCCTATCTATTAATGCATTACATCCCACATACTTACTACATTCGAATGTACTAATGCATACTCTTACCTACATGATATCAACATGTAGGACCCAGTGCCCAAGTTGATCTTCCTCCTCCTCCATGTGGCTAGACGGTGCTATTTTGAGCTTGTTGGTGAGTCCTCTATTTTGGGGACTTTGGTTTATTTTTTTATTATTATCTATGTATTGAAACACTATATATATTCTATTTGACTATGAGGGTGAGCCTAGTTACTTTTTCTTGGCCCCCGCCCTTTTTATGTATTTAGAGGTGTTTGTTGGACAAGGTGTTTATTATGTATAAGCTTGACTCTTGAGTTTTGACTCCGATTCTTATGCAAGTTTTCCCTTAGTCCCATGTTCCTTACTTTTATCATGTATGTTTTATTATGCTTTCGCAACCAAGGATGTATGATGGTATGCTAAGAGGCTTGTTTGGGGTTCCTTTGGGTTCTCCATTTGCAATGTCACATCTAGGCCCTAGGCTTGGATCGTGACAAACTTGATATTCGAGCACTAGGTTTATAGATCCTTGGAGTCCAACATACCATATTAATTAGAGTCTTATTCATGGTTCTGAAGCGAGCCATGACTATAAATAGGAGGCTATGAGACGTTTTAGGTAATGTTTCTATTTTTCATATCCTAAGTCATGCTATAGAGTTGTGATAAGTATTCCCTCTAATGATTGTTCTTTGCTATGCTAGATCATGTTGAATACTAGGGGAAGATAGGCCCAAACTCCCGAGGAGCAACCTACCAATGGTGAGGTCCAGGATACTCTTACTATACTTACCGAAGTGGTGGCCAACCAAGTCCAACAAAGGGCCCAAGCCCCTCATGTTAGTACCCCCGGAGCTAAGATAAGGGACTTTATGAGGATGAATCCTCCAATTTTCCATGGGTTGAAGGTGGATGAAGATGCACAAGAGTTTATTGATGAAATCTACAAAATCTTATCTATCATGGGTATTGGGCCAAATGAGAAGGCAGAGTTGGCGGCGTACCAACTCAAGGGGGTGGCTAAAATATGGTATGACCAATGGAAGGGTAAGAAGGGGCATGGTAATATCGTGCTTTGGTAGGAGTTCAAATTAGCTTTCCTTAATTGATTTTTCCCTCTTGAGCTTATGAATTTGGTTTGATCAATGAAAAGGTGTGAAAGGTACTGGCTATGTGGTGCTTTGGGAGGAATTCAAATTGGCCTTCCTAAATTAGTTCTTCCCTTTTGAGCTTAGGAAAGCAAAGTTGGTTGAGTTTATGAACTTGAAGCAAGGTGGTATGCAAAGCTAAGGATTCTCTTTAAGCTTCAAGCATCCATTTTTAAACTTCATCAAGAACTTCTCCAAAGCTAAGGTATGTGGTGTTGAACCATTAGGTCCTTCCATCCATGGTGAGTATGAGGGAGTATGCCCTTAAATTTAATTAACTCTCTAAGTGTGCTCATCACTTGGTAGTCGATTCTAGGTCAAGGATGAATAAGTTTGTTTTGGGGGTCTCCAATTTGGTAAGTGAAGAATGCTAGTCCGCAATGCTTATTAGTGATATGGACTTGTATCGGTTGATGACATATGTAGAGCAAATGGAAGAAGAAAAGTTGAGAAAGAAAAGGTGCCATAAGGCCAAGAGAGCCCGCTTTGAGGGCAAGTTTCAATGGAGTGCTAGTAGGGGGTTTGCCAACGACTTCCCTAAGCCTCAAGGTATTATCAGTGTGGCTCCTAATGATATGTGTCCTAGATGTAGAGGGAGTCATAAGGGCCCATGTTTCAAGGGTTCTAATACATGTTTTGAATGTGGGGAGCTTGGTCATAAGAGGATAGATTGTCCAAGAGACCATGACAAGGTTTGGGGTGCAAATGTGGTCCCATTAGGTAGAGGTGGTCCTCAAGGTGGTGCCCCAAGGCACAATCGATTATATGCTCTAGATGGTAGGTAAGGGGTTGGTGAGATCCTCGATGTTATTATTGGTATGTTGAAAATCTTTGCTCTTTGTGTATGTGCTATGAATGATCTGGGTGCCACCCTTTCCTTTGTTACCCCTTTGTTGCTAAAAAGTTTCATGTTGAGTCAGAGTTGTTGCATGAGTCATATAAGGTGTCTACTCTTATTATTGCATCTATTGTGGCTAGGAGGGTGTATAGAAATTATTCTGTTTGCATATTGTATAAAATCCTACCTTGTGATCTTGTTGAATTAGATATGGTTGACTTTGATGTTATTTTTAGGATGGATTGGTTGTATGCATACTATCCTTCTATTGATTGTAGAACCCGTAGGGTCAAATTTCAATTTCCAAATGGACCTGTTCTTAAGAGGGAAACTGATAATATGGTAGTAAGGGTAGGTTTATCTAATGCATTAAAGCCCATAGGTTAATTTCCAAGGGGTGTTTTTATCATCTTGTGAGAGTCAAAGATGTGGAGTCCAAAGTCTCTTTCATTGAGTCAATCCCAATTATGAATGAGTTTCTTGATATCTTCCCAAATGACCTTTCCAGTGTCCCTCCCAAAAGGGAATAGATTTTTGCATGGATCTCCTTCTCGACACTCAACCTATCTCTGTTCCCCCTTAACGTATAGCCCCGATGGAGTTGAAGGAGTTAAAGGAGAAATTGAAAGATTTGTTGGAAAAGGGATTTAATAGTCCTAGCCAATTCCCTTGGGTTGCACCGGTGTTATTTGTAAAAAAGAAAGATGGGTCACTTAGGATGTGCATTAACTATCGACAACTCAATAGGGTCACTATAAAGAATAGGCATCCTCTTCCAATAATTGATGACTTATTTGACCAATTGTGATGGACTTGTTTTTTCTCTAAGGTTGATCTTCAGTCTGGTTACCATCAAGTGATGGTGAGGGATGTGATATTCCCAAGAAGGTCTTCTGGACTAGATATAGGCATTATGAATATGTGGTGATGTCCTTTGGGTTGACAAATGCGCTGGCCATCTTCACGGACCTAATAAATAGGGTCTTCAAGCCCTATCTTGATTCCTTGGTCTTCATCAATGATATTTTGATCTATTCTCATAGTAGGGAAGAGCATATGGGTCATTCGAGGGTTGTGTTACAAAGATTGACGGAGGAGATATTTTATGCAAAATATGAAAAGTGTGAGTTTTGGGTGGGGAAGGTTGCATTCTTGGGTCATATGGTGTCGGGGGATGGCATTAAAGTGGATCCTAAGAAAATTGAGGTGATTAGAAATTGGCCTAGACCATTGACCCCATTGGATATCAAGTGTTTCTTGGGCCTTGTGGGTTACTATAGAAAGTTTGTTAATGTGTTCTCCTCCATTACTTCTCCTATGAAAAAATTAAGTCAAAAGAAGGTGAAGTTTGTGTGGACGGATGAGTGTGAGAAAAACTTCCAAACATTGAATAATAGACTTGTGTCTGCTCCTATATTATCTCTACCAGATGGGCTTAAGGGTTTTGTTATGTATTATGATGCGTCTAGAGTTGGTTTGGGTTGTGTACTAATGCAAAATGGTAAGGTCATAATCTATGCTTCTAGGCAACTCAAAGTGCATGAAAGAAACTACCCTACCCATGATGAAATATTGCGGTGGATGCTTTAAGCTGGGTGTCCATGGGTAGCCTAGCTTATATAGATGACAGTGGTAGAGAGATGGATAGGGAGGTGCATAGATTGGCTAGATTGGGGGTGAGGTTGGAAGATGTGGATGATGGTGTTGTTATTGTAGATGGTTCTAAATCTTCTTTGGTTGTTGAGGTGATGGATAAACAAGATCTAGACTTCTCCTTTCTTGAGTTGAAGGCCTTGGTGAAAGAGGGAAAGATAGAGGTTTTCTCCCAAGGGGGAGATGTGTCCCTTAGATACCAAGGTAGGTTTGTGCCATGTGTTGATGGTTTGAGGGAGAGAATTCTTGATGAGGCCCATAACTCTTCTTATTCTATCCACCCCGGTTCCACCAAAATGTATAGAGAGTTGAGGGATGTGTATTGGTGGGAAGGCATGAAGAGAGATATTGCTAGATTTGTTTCTGGTTGCCATAGTTGTGAAAAAGTCAAAGTCAAATATCAAAGGTCCGGTGGCCTAACCCAAGACATAGAGCTTCTTACTTGTAAATGGGAGGTGATTAACATGAAGTTTGTGGTTGGGTTGCCCAAGACTAGGAAGGAGTTTTATTCCATATGGTGGTGGTTGATAGGATGAAGAAATTGGCTCACTTTCTACCGGACCAGACTACATATATGGCTGAATAGTATGCAAGGTTGTACATCCATGAGTTAGTGAGGTTGCATGGGGTTCGCTTATCCAATATATCGAATCGTGGTGCACAATTTACTTCACACTTTTGGAGATCTTTTCAAAGGGGTCTTGGTACCAAAGTTCACCTTAGTACAACCTTCCACCTTTAAATGGATTGGCAAGCCAAAAAGACAATTCAAACACTTGAAGATATGCTTAGGACTTGTGCCTTGGAACTTAAAGGTAGTTGGGATGACCATCTTCCATTGATTGAGTTTACCTATAACAATAGCTATTACACTAGCATTGGTATGGCTCCTTTTGAGGCTCTTTATGGGAGATGTTGTAGATCACTGGTGGGTTGGTTTAAGGTTGGAGAGGTGGCTTTATTGTTGTTAGATCTAGTCATGGATACTCTTTAGAAGGTTAAGATGATTAGGGAAAGATTGAGGATAGCCCAAAGTCGTCAAACATCGTATCCCGATGTGAAAAGAAGAGACCAAGAATTTCAAGTGGGGGATTGGGTTTACTTGAAGATTTCCCCAATGAAATCTACTAAGCGGTAAAGTAATAATAAGGTGGCCCTTATTGTGGTAAAGTAATAATAAGGTGGTTAGTTGGGAAATCAAGAAAGAAATGAAAAGTCATGAACAGAGTGAAGAAAAAAGAAAAGAAAAGTACCTTGAGTTGAGAAAAAGTAGCAAAAATGAGTTTGAAATCGAGGTACATCATGAGCCGGGTGAAGAACAAGAAGAGAAAAGTGCCTTGGGTTAAGAAAATGTAGAAAAAAAAGAGCTTGAAATTGAGGTACAGCTAAAAAAGAGAAAGAAAATACTCGAGGAAGGCTTGAATTAGTGGAATAAGGGTGAACTTAGTGAAAATAGATGGTTATGAAGGTGAAAGTGTTGGTAAGCATGTTTCAAAGATAGTATTTAGTCACTACTTGCCTAAAATGCCATACCAAAGCCCCCTAAGCCTATGTTATAATACAGTAAGTCCTAAAGTGATCCAAATCAACTTTGTCACCAAATCAAAAGATGAGTATTAGGGAAAGCCTATGGTGTTAGTCATTGTGTATGAATTTCAATTGTGAGAATGAGAATGCTTCCTTAGTCCCTGAATTCTAAATGCTTTTGAGTTAGTATGAGGGACTTCTTTCCAGTGAGGGCATTTGCACTACTTGAGTAATATAAGACTGTACCAGTGATTGTGGATGGTTGATGCTCCTTAGCTTGTCATAGTTGGATTGCTAGGTATCAAATAATGTTCTTGTTCTGCTTAACAAATTTGCAATCCTATTTTGAAATTGGCAGTTGGGTACCTGAATCAAAGTAGTTGTTGTATATGCGATAAGTATAACTGCTATGTATTTCTCTTTGTCTACATAGATTGAGTCGTCTCTTAAGGAAAAGCAACAATTCTAGGTTGAGGGTGTTGATATGCGATCAAAATACAGCACATTTGATGCCTAAAACAAGGGATTTTGTGTGTTCTTAATACGACTTTTTATGGTTTTTATGAGTTTTTGTTTTGTTCTTGCAGAAAAGTAGGGTTGGCATGATTTTGAAGAAAAAGTGCTGATTTTGCTAAAGTATAGGACATACAAGCATACCTACGAGTTGTAGCATAAGCTACAAATTATAGGGTGTGTCATAGCCAAAAACAGAGAACAAAATTTAGAAATCTACTAAGCGGAGGTCATCCCTACGAGGTCATCCCTATGAGGCCATCCTACAAGTCGTAAGTCTCACTACGACTTGTATAGGTGGACTCATAGTAGAAATTAGAGAGCCAAAATATTGGACAAAAATTGAAGGCCAAGACTACTAGAGGAACATATGAGTCGTATCTCAAGTAATGACTTGTACCTATGGGTCATATCAGTTTAGTCCAAGATGCCAAGAACTTGATATGAGACCGCGACTATAACTCATAGGTCATCGCAGGAGTCGTAGCTACGAGACTTATCTGCTGTCAGTTATCTTTTCTGTGTAAATTGTAGGGTTATGTTGTAAATACTATATATAGTTTAAGTTGGGGTTTCAAAAAGGGAGATTCGAACCAGAGGAATTTTTATCATCTTTGAATATTCTCTCAAGAGTATGTTGTAGGTTTTTAGCTTAGATTATATTTTCTGGTGGAAAACCCAATTTTGGGGATTGTAAACCTTGCTTTGTGCTCATGGTCAATTTATCAAGCTTTTGGTTTGCTACTTATGGTGTCTTCAACCTTCTTTGCTTTGGGTAAAATTCTCAGTCATTTCATTTATTTGCATTT
This sequence comes from Solanum virginianum, assembly GCA_000787875.1. Classification (NCBI taxonomy): domain Eukaryota; kingdom Viridiplantae; phylum Streptophyta; class Magnoliopsida; order Solanales; family Solanaceae; genus Solanum; species Solanum virginianum. The sequence continues at coordinate 70,005 of DF362327.1, forward strand.
TTGTTGGTTTTGTCTTAGCCATGAGTAGCTAAGCACCCACAACTTAGGGTTGTAGGAACCATGGGTAGTTTACTTAAGATGACCTAGGTTTAATGTATTTCTATGATTAGGGTTTTGCATGTATTGTCTATTTTCCTTCATTATGATTGTTGTTTGGTGGTGGCAAACACCAAACACCATTTAGAGATTTTAGTTATTGATGCTTGAAATGATTAGTAGTGAAATCTTATAGTCAAGCCCCATATTCCCCATGGATTCGACCCTAACCTTCGATTAGGTTAATTGCTAACAGCGACCACTTTCTTATTAGAGCATAAACATCACCAATAATTATGGTGTCGTTGCCGAGGAATATGGATAGGTTTTAACTTGAATTCACTATTAGTTTGTTCTAGTGTTGATTCCTAGAATTACAAGGATCCAAGGAAATCCCTTAGCTCCGATCAATGTAGAGATCCATCGACTATTGATAAGAACGGCTCAACTGAATGAGGATATCGAGGTAGAGGAGGATATGAATATGAATGAAGATATGGGAAGAGAGGAGAATACACAACCAAGGGGTAACAGGCCACAACTTAGGGACTTCAAGGAAAACGCTTATGGATGGAATCAATATCGATTGAACCCTATGGCTATGGACGTTACCGGTGCTATAGTACTATCTCCTTTACTGACAAATACTAAGTTCACGGTATCGAGTGGATTGCTCCAAATGCTCCAAAACCGCGGACTATTCACAGGGCTACCTTCAGAGGATCCCCACCATCATCTCCAAAATGTGGTACTTGTTTGCAAGAGTGTCATGGGGAAAAAAAATCTTTCTCTTGATGCTGCTAGTTTAAGAGTGTTTTCATTGTCATTGACTGGAAATGCAGCTGCATGGTTGTCCAAGCTTCCTCCGAGTACTATTATAAGTTGGCCTGAGCTTCAGAGAGTATTTCTTGAAAGATATTTTCCAAGATCTAAGAAGTTGAAGCTCAAGGACAAAATCAACAACTTTGAGCAATTGCTAGTGACTCTATTAGCACAACATGGGAAAGGTTTACCAAAAGTTTGAGGATGGTCCCCGAAGTTTTTGATGATATTCCCAGGAATTGGAAAAAGAGACACCATGTGGCATGGCATCAAGAACATTGTTGATCAAAGTGACTCTACCACCCAAGGATAAGTATTGACTTCTCCAATTACCAACTTCTTTTCACAGTTTTCCGCCAAAGAGTTCCATATATTCATAGACTTACACTTAGCTTCCAAAGGCATGCCAAGATAGGTGGTGGGAAGTTCCCCTATCTTGCCACCTAGAATGTTGGCCAAGGTACTGATCTCTGGAACTTCAGTGGCAGGGTAGACAAAACACTTTTCCCGAGTAATATGAAGTCCAGAAATTGCTTCAAACAAGATGAAAATAACCCTTAGGTGTTTTAGTTGTTCCGTCTTTGCATCGTATTGCACCAAGGTATCATTAGCATATTGCAAATGAGAAATAGACACTCCCAGATAGTCACCCTCACTCACTTTGAAGCCCTTAATTCTGTTATTCACCTAAGCACTCTTCCGCATATCACTTAGACCTCCCATAGCCAAACTGAAGAGAAAAGGAGAAAGGGGGTCTCCTTATCTCAACCCTCTCTCAGAGGAGAAAAAAACAGTTGGAGATCCATTGATCAAGATAGAAAACTTCTCTGTGGACATACAAAAATTCATCCATTTTATCGAAGTGTAGCCAAACCCTATCCTTTTTAGTGTTCCACCAGTGCGCTGAGAAGCCATAAATGTCTTCCTAAACTGTGTGCTTCACCAAACAATATCTAGATACTTTCACC